>PVLC010001944.1:0-127294 GCA_004027655.1 Graphiurus murinus
AAAAAAAAAAAAAAAAAAAAAAAAAAAAATTGGGCAGAGGTGTAGCTCAGAGGTAGAATGCCCCTGTGTTCCATCCCTAGTACAAAAAAAAAAAAAGGGTGGTCTATGCCAGGTGCAGTGGTGCACATCTGTAATCCCAGGACATGGGAGGCTGAGACAGGAGAAATGGAGGTTGAAGGCCAGCCTCAGCAACTTAGTGATACCCTGTTTCAAATGAAAAATAAAATAAAACAAGGCTGGGAATGTAGCTCAGAAATAGAATGCCCCTGGATTCAATTCCCAGTACCAGAGAGAAAGAGAAGGTTTAGTAAAAAGGGTAGTCTAAGGAAACTATAGGTCCAACTAAACTTCCCAAGTAGTGAGATTAGGGAAATAGTTCTTACACACAAGCCCCTCACATCAGCAACCCCAAGGGTTTCAGGAAGGAGGATACTAACAAATAGTCCAGAAGCTAGAGTGTGTAAAGAGGCGTGCTTGTTCTAATGCTTCCCCTGTGAGTTTGGGGTGTCTGTGGGGTGCACGTGATGGAGCATGTAGGGCAGGGGTGCGTGGGGTGTCTACAGAAGGTCAGATGGCTGCCTCCTTGTCCATGCTGGTCAGCTGCTTTCTGCCGTCAGTGCCCCAGCTCACCCCTTCTTCCTGCAACAGACCTGTGCTGATCTAAACCCTGCAGAGTGCTGAAGCGTTTGTCATTTTCAAAACTGGGCTTTCAGGAGTTGTTTCCCGGCTCTGCCCTAAGCCTGTAGCGCTCGTCCTCACTGTCAGCGTGTGAAAGATGGCACCTGAGAGCTGTGGTCACCAGGGGGCTTGGCTTGCCCCGGGCACGGATGCTGAGCCTCAAGTTGGAGGGAAAATCCCATGTTCCACAAACAGCACACTCTTATACAAAGAGAGAGGGCCTCTCTCTCTCTCTCTCTCTCTCTCTCTCTCTCTCTCTCTCTCTCTCTCTCTCTCTCTCTCTCTTTGTGGTACTGGGGATTGAACCCAGGGACATTCTACCTCCGAGCTCCAACCCCAGCCCTTTTTTTAATTCTTTATTTTGAAACAGGGCCTCACTAAGTAGCTAAAGCTGGCCAAGAACCTTTGATCTTCCTGTCTCAGCCTCCCAACAACTGGGATTACAAGCGTGCGCCACCACACCCGGCTCCAGGGTTTCTCTTAATGATCCGAAATTCTTCCCACAGAAGTCTTCATAGTCAGGCATGGTGGCACATGTTTGCAATCCTAGTACTTGGAAGGCTGAAACAGGAGGATGGCAGGTTCAAAGCTAGCATTGGCAACTTAGTGAGGTTCTCAGCAACTTAGAGAGACACTCTTTCCAAATAAGAAATAAAATTGAGCTAGGGGTATAGCTTGGAGATAGAATGCCTCTGGGTTCAATCCCCAGTACCAAAAAACAGAAAAGAACATGAGCAAACAAAGAAAATTAAAAAAAAAAAAAGAATTTATCATCAGCCTGGTGACCAAAAATAAATAAATAAATAAAAATAAAGAAAATAAAGCTGACCCAAGTGTTGAATCTGATTCTGGGGATTCAGAGGAAGCAGTCTATTTTTCAGATGAATATGCTCTCCAGGAAATCAGGACCACCTATCTGAAAGAACCCGGGGAACCTAGGTACCTCTTTACTCTTTTTTTTTTTTTTCTTTTTTCTTTGTTTGTGATACTGGGGATGGAACCAAGGGGCCTTGTCCCTCTGAGCTACACCCCCACCCCAGCCTGATTTTATTTATTTTTTTTTTTTTTTTTTTTTTTTTTGGCGGTACTGGGGATTGAACTCAGGGGCATTCTACCCCCGAGCTATACCCCCGGCCCCATTTTTTATTCTTTATTTTGAAACCGAGTCTCACTAAGTTGCGGAGTGCCTCACTAGGTAGCTGAGGCTGGCCGCGAACCCGGATCCTCCGGTCTCAGCCTCCCGAATGCTGGGATTACAAGCGTGCGCCACCACGCCCGGCTTTATTTTTTGTTTTGAAACAAGTTCTCACTAAGTTGCAGAGAGTTCTCACTAAGCTGTTGAACCTGGCTTCAAACCTGCCATCTTCCCTGTCTCAGCCTCCCAAGTACTGGGATTACAGACATGCATCACCATGCCTGGCTTTTAAGAAACCAAAATAAAATAACTAAGAAAGGATTCCTCCCTCCCCCAACAGGCATCTTCACTCAGTGGAAGAATTCACCATGGGCTTCCTTTAATCTCGGGACTCCCTTAAGAAGTACAGGTTCCACGCTGGGTGGGCGTGGTGGCGCACGCTTGTAATCCCAGCATTCAGGAGGCTGAGACTGGAGGATCTGGGTTCGTGGCCAGCCTCAGCTACCTAGTGAGGCACTCCACAACTTAGTGAGACCCAGTTTCAAAATAAAGAATAAAAAATAGGGCTGGGGGTGTAGCTTGGAGGTAGAATGCCCCTGAGTTCAATCCCCAGTACCGCAAAAAAAAAAAATTAGTACAGGTTCCCATCAGTGTTAGACCACAGACCGCCCATTTCTCAAAGCTTACAAGCATCATAACCCTAGAAAACTGTGACCTTGGAGAAACCAGGCTGGGGAGAAAAGAAGGCCCAACAGCAGGGTGTAGGGAATGCTGGAATGCTGGAGGGACCAGGGGTGTGGGGGAGGGGGAAGAATGGTGGTCACATGGGCTCTGGGGACAGAATCCAGGCTCTGATGAGGCGCTCACCAAAACTCAAGTCATGGTTTGACAGTCTGTTCTTCAAAGAAAAGGCAACTTTGTCAGCTGAGGACCCAAACACCTGGCCAAGAGTCATGCCACCTGCTTTCTTCTTCCTAAGGTAATGGTAATGTCTATGAACATAGGAAGCAAAGCGCTCATGATTCCATGCTCTTGATGGATCCCTGCACACGACTATAGCCAGTTCATCTGGAGTCTACAAGCATCCACCTACCCAGCCAGCCGGCAGCCACCCACTGGCATCCCTTCCTCCTTCCCTCCCTCTGTCCACAGATGCTTGTGGGCCTCCTCTTTGCCAGGTGCTGACTCTAATGCAACACATGCAAGGGGCCTGGGGGAAGGAACGTCCTAAGTTGCATCCCGAGATGTGCTGAACAATCAGGAAAAGCTCCAGAGTTCTGACAAACTTGGGTCTGACAGGTGTCTCCAGAGGGCATCTGCCTCAATCCCGCCTGCTTTCAATCATCCTACGTGGTTTTTAAAGCTGTCCTATTTTTAAAGTTATTCTGGGAAGAATATCCCCAAACTTCCCCCTGCTTCTCTTTTTCCCTCCACCCACCACCTCAAGCAGTTGGCTACTGAATGGTCAAACCCCTCGCTCAGCCAGAGCCACCTGTCTCTGGGGGCCCTGGCCAAACCCAAGACCCCCTGCCCCAGGCTATTTGGAAGCCTAGTTTGCTGGGTGGGAGTTTAGCCAAGGGTCTCAGCTCTTGAGTCTTGGTGGCCCTTAGGTCTGGTGCTTCCTCCTCCCCCTGTCTTTCCATCTCTGCAGTGCTGAATGCTCATGGATTCCCTGCTCAGTGTGTTGCAGCTCTGTTCAAAGCTCACCCTCGCCTTCAGCTTTGTATCTAGTTTGGAGGAATGAATCTGGTGAAGGAGCAGCTGGGGGCCAGGATGGGGTAAACCAGGTGGGATGGCTCTGTGGCTCTTCTTGGGAGGGCCAAAAGACACGCTTTGGCTCACTAGTCAGTAGATCCAGAGGCTCCTGAGGTGGTAGAGATGTCCCTTCTCCTCTGGAAAGACAGGCATGAAATTTCCTGTAGGTGCCCTCTGCACCTCAGCTCAATTTTGCTTTAATTTTTGGCATCTTATTGCCAGAACTGTGTGGGTACATGTGGCTGGGAGACCCTCTCAGTAGCTCTCTATAAGTCTGGGCTAAGAAACAGAGTTCTTGTGGGTTTTTTTTTAGAATCAGGATCTTCTAAAAAGGCCTTAAAAATTATATATATATATATATATATATATATATATATATATATATATATATATATGGCCTTCCTCATTTTCCTGGGGAAATGGCACCCCCCATCAAATCAAAGTGGGGCTGGGGGCTGCCATTTTGAATAACTTCATTTTTCTGGCTCAGGTATTTGCATGAAGACCTCAAAGAAATGTTTGGGAGTAATTTTTAGGGAAAAGCAAATAAGATGAACTTCAGCTGGGCTAATTATGTTTAAAAAAAAAAAAAAAAAGGAGAAGGAAGAAGGCATATAAGTAGCTCCCTAAGCCTATGACCACTGGGCATGCCACCTCCTTTCAAGGTACAGGCCTCCCTCAGGACCCTCTGCAGATACCCAGATCCTCCAGTGCTCACATCTTTTATATAAAATGGTACAATACTTGCATATAACCTATATATATATCTCCCACATACTGTAAATCATCTCTAGGCTACTTACAACGCCTAATCTAATGCCTACGCTTCCCTTCATTGCATGGATTCAGGCATAATACTCTGTGCATGGTAAACTTAAGTTCTGCTTTTTGGAACACTCTGGATTTTTTTTTCTAAATATTTTTGTTCTGTGGTTAGTCGAATCCGCAGATGCAGAACCCAAGGACGTGGAACCCTAGGATCCGGAAGGCCAACTATATTCTGTTTTCTGAGATACCGTGGAGACAGGAAGCATTTTGTCAGAAATACAGAGCACAAAATATAGTGGGTGTGAAATACTTAATCTTATTGGCACCATGTGACAGGAGCCAGAGTTGTAAACGGCTGGGGGAGAGGTCTGAGTTATATAAAGACCCAGGGAGCAAAGATAGCCCGAGGCGCCTAGCCTATCCTCTCAGTCAGTTTTCCGGATGCTGAAATTGAAGCCTTACCAAGGAATAAAATGATAAGATGACACCATTTTCCCATGAAATGTCAAGAGGTTTGGAGGTGGTGGGGCTGCGGTCCTCCCTTCCCTGCTTCTCCAGAGGAGAAGCCTCCCCACTTCGAAGGGTCATCAGCCACCTTTTTTTTTTTTGTTGTTGTTGTTGTACTAAGGGCTGAACCCAGGGGTATTCTACCTCTGAGCTACACCCCAAGCCCTATTTTTTGTATTTTGAAACAGGGTCTCACTAAGTTGTGGAGGGCCTCACTAAGTAGCTGAGGCTGGCTGTGAACCCGGATCCTCCAGTCTCAGCCTCCCAAGTACTGGGATTACAAGCGTGCGCCACCACGCCTGGCTCAGCATCCGCCTTCTGTGTGCTTTCCCCAGAGCCATCCTGGAAGGGGGTCCTGGGGAGGGGCAGCGGCTGCAGTCATGGGCCACCCATTCAGGACTCCTGATCCCTGAAAACACAAGCCCTTTGCTACAGCGACTGCCCTTTCCTCATCCAGTCTCCAAGCTTGCAACCTCACAGCTCCCAGGGGTGTATGTCTATCTAGGTCACCCCTCTGAACGCCAGACTCCAACTGCCCGCTCGGCACGCCTGATTTCTGTGTTTTTGTTGTTGTTGTTTTCTGGTGCTGGGGATTGAACCCAAGGGACATTCTACCTCTGAGCTACATCCCCAGTTCTATTTTACTTTTTATTTGGAAACACGATCTTGCTAAGTTGCTGAGAATCTCACTAAATTGTTGAGGTTGGCTTTGAACCTGCAATCCTCCTGTCTCAGCCTCCCAAGTACTGGGATTATAGGCATGTACCACCATGCCCAGCTGTATTCTTTTTTTTTTTTTTGTGGTACCAGGGATTGATTATATATATATATTCTTTATTTTGAAACAGAGTCTCACTAAGTTGCGGAGGGCCTCACTAAGTAGCTGAGGCTGGCCACAAACCCAGATCTTCCTGTCTCAGCCTCCCAAGTCCTAGAATTACAAATGTGCGCCACCATCCCCGGCTTACACCCAGCTGTATTCTATGTTTTGTGCATGGTATGCAAATAGTGAGCTTCTGGTCCTACCCCCGTAGCCTACTTCTTCCACATCATGGTCCCCATCTCAGTAGTGACCCCCTCTTCTAGTTGTTCAGGCCCCAAATCTTGGGTCATCTTTGACTGAAAAATGCTCTCGTACCTACATCCAATCTTTTAGCTCATTCTCTCAGCTGTCCCTTCCAAGTACACCTAGTCTCTGATCTGTCTTCCCACCCCATCAGTTCCCCCGCACCCTCACCTGGACTCTCCCTAAAGCCTTCAAGCTGGTTCCTCTGCACCCATCCCAACCTTTCTGACCACTTTCAACCTGGCAGCCAAGTGATCCTATTAAAACCCAAGTCAGAGCCAGGCATGGTGCACACGCTTATAATCCCAGTACTTGGGAGGCTGAAACCAGAGGATTCAAGTTTGTGGCCAGCCTCAGCTACTTAGTGAGACCCTCTGCAACTCAGTGAGACCCTGTTTCAAAATAAAGAATAAAAAATAGGACTGGGGGTGTAGCACGGAGGAGAATGCCCCTGGGTTCAATCCTCAGTACTGCAACAAATAAGTAAATAAAGAAATACACAAATAAAGCCCAAGTCAGAGCTGGGTGTGGTGGCACATGCTTGTAATCCCAGTACTTGGGAGGCTGAGATAGGAGGATTACAGGTTCAAGGACAGCCTCAGCAACTAGTGAGATTCTCATCAACCCAGTGAGACCCTGTTTCCAAATAAGAAACAAAATCGGGCTAGGGGTGTAGCTCAAAGGTAGAATGCCTCTGGGTTCAATCCCCAGTACCACAAACAAACAAACAAACAAACAAACAAACAAACCCCAAGTTAGATCTTGCCTTCCCTGACCCAAACCCTGAGTCATTCCATCTAGTGACAGCCTGCAGATCGGCCCCCATGACCCAGTGTCCTCCTACTCCTGCCTCTGTCTGGCTGCTCCTCCACGAGACAGGCACACCCTGGCCTCAGGACCTTTGTATTGCTGTTCCTCTTTGCCTGGGATGTTTTCCCAGAGCGGTGTCCATGCTCTGCAGACTTGCCTAAATCTACTTATTCATTGATCAGCTGCCTTTACGTTCATTGCTCCCACCTCACAAGAATGCAAACTTCACCCGGGCAAGCTGCTTGGTTTGTTTTGCTCACTTGCTGAATCCCTCCAGCACGCAGGTCCCGCACACAGTAGGCCCTCAACAAATATTCATGGAATGTTGTACGAGGGGAGCTGCCTGTAGTGAGAAAGACGGGAACGGAGCCCAGAGAGGAGACTAGGGACAGCAGCAGCAAAAGTTGAGCACCCAGTGTGCACACAGACTGATCAGCGATGGCTCCAGGCAGAGAGGAACCCCAGTGGACAGCGATGCAAGCAGGTTCTTACACACCTAGGGAAGACACTCAATGGGGGACCCTGGAGGCAAATGATAAAAACCACCAGGCGGCAGGCCCGGGGCGCTGGGACCTGTGGTGATTAGAGCTGGGCTCCTCTGTTCTCTCCGCAGCCACAGGCACATTCCTGTGTCTGGGAACTGTCTGCTCCACAGGTCCGTGGTGCTGGGTGGGGCATCGCAGCAGCAGCGTCCCCCAGCTTGGGGGCTGGAGTGGGCCACTGCCTGTTGTCCTCTTTTCTCGGGGTCTCTGGTGGCCTTGCCACAGTCCCTGCTGCTGGCCAGAGCTAGCCTTTCTCTCATAGAAGGAAGAAAGCAGAACAACCACAAAAATGGTGTAAGTGTGGGGTTAAGGCACCCAGGGCCTTAGACCCTTCTCTGGTCTTGCCCAACCATAGGGCCTTGGCCAAACTGTGTTTGCTCTCAGGCCTGTCTCCATATCTGTCCCCAGTGTGGCTCAGTCTGACCGGTGGGCTCTGCAGGAGGCCTGTGGATTTACATGGGACAGGAGTCCTCGTTTCCCCCAGTGTCACCTCCTCTCAGCTCCAGCCATTGTTTGGGGTTGGTGCAGCACCTCTCTTTTCACCCTGGGTCTGCTCAGGACTTACAAGGTAGAGTTGTGACATTCCTAGGAGGTCCATTCCAGGAGCTAAGATCCTCCTGGGCAGCTGGTTTGAGAGGGCAGACAGGTGTGGAGACGGGAGGGCTGGGGGTAGGAATCCCCAGGCCCTGCAGAGGAGAAGGCATATTCAGGAACAGCAGGAGGTGAGCCAGCTCCAGAAGCCACTGGAGAGGGAGGACGTGTTCCCCTACACAGCCTGCCTATGACGCGCTTCTCTATTTCTAAGGTGGCGACTGCTGGCGCCCTTGGCTCCGGCCGGGCGGGGTCTGAAGAGGGAACTTCAGAGCCGGAGTTGGCTGTGTTCCTCTGAAATCCCCGGCCTCTGAGAATGAAAGCTGCCGGTCACGTCCTCCCCTCGCACGTCTGCTTCTCCACGAGAGACCTGGCTCCCAGGGCCTCCAGCTCCTGGCGCTTTCTTAGTCTTTCAGGAAACGTCTCAGGCCTGGTGGGGTACGTGTGTCCGGGGGTGGGGAGGGGGCTGCTGAGCTGGGCCCCGGCCAAAGGGCTCTGCGGGGCATCCTGTCAAACTTGGCAGCCTGCCCCTGGGTGACTCACACTGGTGATGTCCCCTACCCCCAAGGCCCCTGGAATGCGGCACTCCAGAAACAGCCTTCTAAGGCCCCAGGCTGCGTCTCCCAGCTCCTTGCTATCGCATCTTTGTTCACTCCCTGTCTGCTGGAAACTTCCTCTGTGTTTAACCTTCGGTCAAGTGACCCCGGGCAAGCAACTTCCCAGTCTGGGGCTCAGAGGAGGAGCTGGACTCTGAGCCGGGGAGGGGGGGGGGCCCTCAGCTGCAGCTTTTCTCCCACTGGGAAAGGTGGTTCACACTTGTAGTCTTCCCTTCTCCACAGGATGTGCTGCCTGGGGGCAGGAATTCTGTCCTCATTCCATTTCTAGCCCCTCTCTGACATTAGTAGACAGCCTTGGGCGCTGAGGATGTCTCCTACATGCAAACTTTATGTGGTTCTACTTTTTCAAGCAGTCTCCTCTCAACCCAGTTCAAGGCCCTTTGATCCCTGAATTCCTTTGAGCATTACTGAGTGACCTGGTCACATGGCTACCACCAAAAACTGCTATCTATCTGTATGCATGTCTTATTTTTAATCACTAGATGAGAAGTTCTAACTGAACCTAAGTAATAAGATGGATCTTGGTTGAGTGTACCTTGTCAGTAGATTAATTTGTTTACTCCTTACAATAGACTCAATGGCAGTGACACTGTGATTATACCATTCTATAGAAGTGATACCTGGGGCATTGAGAGGTGGAAGGAAGCTTGCCCAAGATCATGTCCTGGTGGGTAGTGAAGATGATATTCAAAGCCAGGGATCAGGTTCTAGCACCTATATTCTTAACCACTACTTTCCACTCCTGGGGAACAATGTGTGAGAGTCTCTCACTGTGATGTCCAGTCTGCCCAACACAGCCTTAAGCTTCTTGAGAGCTGAATAGAGATCACATTGGGACGAGCTGACATTTTAACAAACTTGAGACTTCTAGTCCATGAACATAGTATGTCCCTGATTTATACCTGACTGTATCTCCATAGAGCTTCACACAGGGCTAGATCCACATTACTAGTGGACACCTGATAAATCAAACTAAGTTGCAAATTATTTTTTTTTTTTTTTTGCGGTACTGGGGATTGAACTCAGGGGCATTCTACCTCCGAGCTATACCCCCAGCCCTATTTTTTATTCTTTTTATTTTGAAACCGAGTCTCACTAAGTTGTGGAGTGCCTTACTAGGTAGCTGAGGCTGGCTGCGATTACAAGCGTGCGCCACCATGCCCAGCTAAGTTGCAAATTTGTCTCAGTATTATCACAAGCAAAATCCAGTTGAATCATTGCCAGAAGTATGAGTGCTTAGTGATGGCCCGTGGTGTACTGAGCCCTTTACATAATCTCATTTAATCCTTACAGCAACCCTATAAAGTATTATTATCATGCCCACTTTATCAGTGAGGAAACTGAGGCTTGGAAAGAGTAAGAAATTCATCCAAGATCACATAATTAGTACATAACAGAGCTGGGATTTGAACCCAGGTCTGCTACTGCTCACTATGTTGTAGGAAAGTAAAAATCAGCAAATATATCCACAAATCCAAAGAAAATGGCTTAGGGTTCCTCCGTGGTTCAGCACTTCCTGGTAAGGCAGCAATGGTGTGCAGGTCAGGAGGGATAATGCTAAGAGAGGAGGAGGACATGCAGCCCAGGAATGTGGTGGGTGCTGAGGGACTCACCTACTCTCTTCCACCTCCCCGTCCTCCCCGTGCTCAGCACAGCATGCACCCTCCTGAGTCTTCCCCGGGACCTCAGGCCTTCAGGGCTTGCTTCAGGGAGGTGGGCATGGGCAATTCTGACCATCACTAACAGGACTCCACCATAGCTTGCTATAGCATCATCATGTCCTACTGGCATCTGGGGCTGCTGGTGGCCTGTACCTCCAGGGAAAGGATGACTTAACCCCATCAGAGGGTCGTCCATCCCAACTGTCCCCTGTGGAGTGATCACTTGGAGACTTTGTTTTATGTGGCTATGGGGATGAACCCAGGGCCTATGTGCATGTCAGGCAAGCTCTCTACCATGGAGCTATGCCCTCCAGCCCGCTCTTGGGAGACTTGAAAGCAGTATTTTCTGGGCAGAAGTGTGTGGCTCCACCGTCACCTCCTGCGGAGGCCCTGCAATGTCATCCTCAGGAGAGGCAGCAAATGCACAGCCCTTAGCGCCGTGGACCACAGCCAGCAGCTTTACCAGGCCTTTCCACGGTGCTGGGCTCCTCCAGGGCACGGAGAAGGGAGCGGAGTGTTGTGGGGGAGGTGCCGAGGGGCAAGAACATACCATTTGTAGCCCACAGCCATTAATCTGAACTGCAAACTGTCCTTTGGAAGAAAGGCAGACAGCGCAGCTGGCCAGACGCACACAGGCACACACGCACGCACGCACGCATGCATCCAGGCCTGGCTGGGAGATGGAATACGCCACCAAGCAAGGAGATCCTACTTGAGCACAGACACGAACACCTTGCCCCTTGCCTTCCCAAGAACCAGGAGACCAGCCCTGGGGCTTGTCATGGCCTTGCTGTGATTTCTGCTTTGGGGGCAACGGTGGTATTATTACTATTACTATTATTATTATTATTTTTTGTGGTACTGGGAATTGAACACAGGGGTGTTCTACCTCTGAGCTATACCCCCAGCCCTATTTTTATTCTTTATTTTGAAACTGAGTATCAGTAAGTTGCGGAGTGCCTCACTAGGTAGCTGAGGCTCCGGTCTCAGCCTCCCAAATGCTGGGATTACAAGTGTGCGCCCACCTGGCTTATTATTATTATTATTGTTATTATTATTTAAAAAAATTTTTTTTTGCAGTATTAGGGATTGAATGCAGGGGCATTCTACCTCCAAGTATTTTTTTATTCTTTATTTTGAAACAGGACCTCACTAAGTAGCTGAGGCTGGCCAAGAACCTACAATCCTCCTGTCTCAGCCTCCCAAGTACTGAGATTACAATCATGTGTCACCACACCAGGCCCAGAAAGGGTTTGGTTGAGGCCTCTGGGGTGCTGCAGGGCTGCACAGCCCTGAGTGTCTCTCCCGAGTGGGTCCCTTCTGTCTCCTTCCTTCCTTCCTTCCTTCATCCCTCCTGGGACTGCTGGCTACACACTTCTCTCACCTTCCCCTCCTCCCCCTTCCTTTCTTCTCTTCTTTTGATACGCAACATGGGACACATCATGGTCCCAGTCATTCCCAGCTGGCCCCTCCTCTGCCATCCCTCACAAATAGTAAGGACGGGTAGACCCCAGTCATGTGGCCCTGCTGGCGCCCCTCACAGCTGCTCCTAGAGTCAGTGAAAGGCGCAGCTTCTGTCCTAACCCCAGCCCCGCCCCAGCTGCAATGGTGTGGAGGCCCCAAACAAAGTCCCAGTCCTAGGGCCGCCTCTCAGGCTGCCAGCTGAACCATATGGCTGGGCTGTGGTCCCCAGCAGGGCACAGGCTGAGTGACAGGGTAAGGGAAGGGAGATTTACTGCTGAGCTGGGGCCAAGGGTCTCAGGGGTCATCCAGTGCATTGGACAGGCAGAAGGCTTTGGTGGGGGAGTGGTGGCAATGTCCTTGGTGGGAGAGGAGGAAGGCCCAGTGGGCTGGGCTGGGGTGCAGCCCCCGAGGGAAGACAGCAGACCTGCGTCCTTCTTCTCCCTTGGGACTTCCAGGTGTGGACCCTGTGCCCTGGGAGGTCTGATCTCCTAGCAGAGAACAGGTAGCAGCTCCAAGGGCAAACACTGGCCGAGATGATCACCTTCCACTGATTTAGGCCTGGGCCCCTAGCGGTGTCTGCTCAGCACTGAACAACGGCATAATGACAACAGGAATTGTGAGAGCCTGGGATTTATTGAGTTTACTCTGTGCCAGGTACTGCTCTATATGCATGGTTGCCTTGAATGTTCCTGTCAACCCTGTGTGCTTCCCAACATGTAGATGAGGAAACTCAACACAGAAGGAACCGGTCACTGGGCCAAAGTCACACAGCTTATAAGTGGCGGGGCTGGGATTTGAACCTATGTGGCAGTGTGACTTCTGAGCCCAGGCCCCTTGTGCTGCTCCCTCTGGGCTCAGATAGTAACAGTATCAGCGGAACAAGACTCCAGTTCAAGTTGAGGCAAAAGGCCCTCCATTCCCCAAGATGGAGGCTCCCTCCTGCCCTGGGAGGGAGGCCACAGGAGAGACGGCCCTGTCAGCCCGTTTCCTTGTCTCCCTTCAGTTCTCTGCCCTGCCCCGGCTTGCTGACTTGCTCCCTCTCGCTGTGCAGAGTCTCCACCCAGCCCTACAAAGGAGGGAGAGTACTGGGCTGTGGGAGGAGGGAGGGAGAGCCTGGAGGGTCTAAGCCAAGTTACTGCAACTCTCCAGCTGCAGCTTCCTCATCCCCAAAGCCTGGCATGTTGCTGCCAGGATTAACCCATGTAGAGGTCCTGGGCCGAGTGTGTGAGTGTGAGTGTGGGTCCCCAGCTCTGGCTGCACGTGGGACTCACTCTGGATGGCCCTGAGATGGTGCTCGGATGCGGCCTGCCCTTTGGATGTTTCCAAAGTTCCCCAGGTGCAGCCACAGTGCACAGTAGAAATGTAGCAAGCGACAGCTATTGATGGTGTTGACCCCAAGGCCAGAGCTAGTTTAGCCCCCAAACCAAGGCCACAGCCGGGTGCTGACTCCTGGGTAGTCTCGTAAGAATCTCAAATCCCTTCCACAGGGGCTTCCCAGTTTTGAAAGCCTTGGTTCTCCTTGATGGCCTTGTGTTGGGTCCCTGGTTCCTCCTCCCACCTCAAAGGGGAAGGTGGACTGCCTTCAGGTGGGCAGGTGTCCGCAGGAACTGGGGTGGGGTGTGTGTGTGTGTGTGTGTGTGTGTGTGTGTGTGTGTGTGTGTGTGTGCAAGGGCAAAGTGCTCCCCCAGCTGCAGGTGTGAGGAGCCCCCAGGGTGCAGGTGGCAGTGGCAGGGACTTTGTGACACAGGAAGGCCAACTAGACTACTTGTGAAAGGGCATCTCAAGTCAGGTTTCATTTCTACAAGTTGTTTTTCTAACTTTGTATTCACTTAGGGCAACCATGGCTAAGTTTGGGTTTGGAGCCTGGAAGAGTCAGAAACATGAATTGTCTATGTAGCTCCTTTTGCCTTTCTGTGATCTTTTCCTCATGAAAGAGAGGGAAGGAGGGAGGAAAGGAGGAAGGAAGAAAAGAAGAAAAGAGGAAAGAAAGCCGGGTGTGGTGGTGCACTGTAATCGCAATACTTGGGAGGCTGAGACAGAAGGATCACAGTTTCGAGGACAGCCTCCGCAAACAGTGAAACTTTCATTAACGTAGCAAGACCATTTCAAAAGAAAAATAAAATAGGGCTGGAAGTGTAGCCTAGAAGTAGAATGCTCCAGGTTCAATTCCCAGTACGCCAACACAGTCACGCACACACAGACACAGACACACACACAGACACACACAGACACACACACACACACACACACACACACACAAAATGAAGAGAGAAGGTATAGGAAGAAAATAGAAAAGAAATCCACTGTTTTCTTCCAGCAGGAAGAACTGAAGGCAAAACTGCCTGAGTGAAGAAAAGCCCATGTTTACGCAATGCACAAAGAGCTGTCTCTTTGGGGTCTTTTTGCAGGAACGACAGGGGTGCTGGAAGTGGCTCTTCCTGAGAGTACAGATGTGAGCGGGTGTCCCTGAGCCTGCAAGAGTTTATTCACATGTACACATACATGCACATGCATGTCCAAGAGTCCTGCTGCTCAGCGTGCTGTGGGCTGTTCAAGGAAGGGTCCTGCAGGTAGCCAGGCTGGAAACTTCCAAGTCCCTCTCTCCGGCTTCTCATATTCAACCGGTCACTCGGAGTCAACCACTGAGCCCACTCTGGGATCAAGCCCTGACCCTTGCGTGGGTCTGCTGTTCCTCGTGCCCCCAAGAGGGTGCCTTACTCCTTGAAGCGTCCCTGTCCAGCCCTCCTCCACCCCACTGCAAAGGGCCTGGCTTCTATTCCTCTGTAAGCAAACACAGCCCTTCTCAGCCTGGTTGCCGCAGCCCTTCTGCCCAGCTCTGCCCCCGTGCACACTCGACTTGGGAACAATCACCTTTCTTTCTGCACATGACCCCCTCCCGCTTCTTGGCTTTGCTCACAGTCATCTGTTAGCCTGGAGTGTGCTCTTCCGCACCCTTCCTTACTCGGCACCCCAAAGAGCCACTGAGACTTCAAGTCTCCAGTGCCTTTCTCTGACAGCCATCCCCGAGTGAGTTCTCTCCCCTCTGGATTCTCAGAAGCAGTCTGCACATGCCTCTATAATAGCACTTAGGAGACTGGCTTGTTTATCTGAGCCGCCCCTCCACCCCTGCCCCCATCGGTTCACGAGGCTCCCAGTAGTGGGAGACAGGGCCTTTTCCATCTTTCCACTAGCACGCTGCCTGGCACGTAGTGATGCTCAGCTGATGCATGTGCGAATCGCTGCAGAAAAGTCCCCCTGGCATGTCCATGGAGCGATGTGAGCAAGGGGCGACATGGGATGGGGTGGGTGGAGATCCTGGTGGCAAAGCCGGAGTTACTGCCAGGCTGAGGCATGCAGCCCCAGGTTTGGGGGTCTGGGCTATAGCTTCCCAGGCTGCGCCCCCTTCCCTTGCCAATCCTGTTACCCTGGGACCCCTCACTGCCCTGGACAGCTGGGTGCGGGGTAAACTGTGCTATTCTGGGAACCAGAGTCCTGGGCTCCAGGATTTCTTGGACTGGTAAAATTTGAGGGTTGCCAACATTTTATTTTGCTAAGAATGTCTTTTTAGAAAGTATCCATCCATCATTTCATGAAAGAAAGGACAATTGAATGCCAAGACAGTGGGAAGGAGGCAAAAATCTCAGAGTAAGGCCCAACCCTTCCCAGAAAATGCAACGGGAGGCTGTTCAAGCCACATAAGGGATGCTGGGGGTGGTTTGCAGTATAGACGGGCTTCGGCCTGTGCTCTGGCACCTGGGAAGCCATCTGCCGTGGTGCTCGGCTGGTCCCGTTGTGCAGTGGCCTGCGTGGCCCCCTGTGTCTAACAGGCCCACTTTCCCGAGCTCTTCTGGGCCTCTTCCAGAGAGGGGAGGAGAGACGGTGTGTGGTACCACTCACTGACAGGTTAGGACCCAGGACGAGTAACTGCTAATGAGCATGCAGGAGAAAAACATCTGTAACCTGCGTTGTGCAGGGAAGGCGGGTCCGGGCAGGGAGGTCACCAGGCGAGCCCCCCCCCCCCACTTCCTGCCCTGCTGCACTGGTCCTCTGAGTCTGGGGGTATGGTAGACAGTGCAGGGAGGGGGCCACACAGGCGGGGCCTCTTCTAAACACCCCATGCTCAACCAGTCCTATTTCTAAAGCACGGAGTGCCAGGAAGCCTGCAGGCTCAGAGGAAGAGACCCAAGCCGGAGGCCGGGCAGAGCCACCCTCCCGTGCCAGCCCCAGGACCTGTCAGCCTGAGGCTTCCCAGAGTCCTTGGCACCTGACCTGTGGCCCTGTGGGTGCCCCGAGGGCGGAGGATCTGGGCCAAGGCAGGGCGAGCTGACTGCTGAGAGGGCCTCAGGGGTGGGTGGCATTCATGCCCCCGGGGTGCTGCGCGCTTTAAATAGCTCAGCTTCTCTCAGCCTCGCAGTCCCGTGGCCCCTGCCAGCTCCTTCCTGAGTTTCCACATCAGAGATGGCTGATTTCCAGGTCAGGATGGGGAGGAGGTGGGGGAACGGGATGACCTGGCTTCCTTGGGCAATAGAGGTTTAAGAGAGGAAAGCAAGATGTGACCCCCGGCCTTTGCCGTTGGCTGGTCTTGGTCTTCCAGGCCAGCAAAGGCCTGGGCCCTGATGGGTGAGGGGCTTCATGGAACTTCCCTTGCCTTCCCTGAGAAATCCATGCTCATCCCAGTTCACCTTCTCCAGGAGTCAGTAAGCCAGAAACCAAACCCCTACCCAGGGAGAGACTGGCTTCCTGCCCCAGGGCCAGGTTACTGTGGGGCTCACTTGACTGTACCCCCAGGAACCTCCTACAGTTCGGCCCCCATTCCTCCTCCCCATCCCTCAGCACCTAGGCCCTCTAGCCCAGGTCTTTATTAAGTAGCTCTAGTAAAGCCACCAGGCGTGGTGGTGCACACTTGTAATCCCAGTACTTGGGAGGCTCAGATAGGAGGATCTGGGTTTACGGCCAGGCTCAGCTACTTAGTGAGGCCCTCTGCAACTTAGTGAGATCCTGTTTCAAAATAAAGAATAAAAAATAGGACTAGGGGTATAGCTTGGAGGTAGAATGCCCTTGAGTTCAATCCCTGGTACCACAAAAGAAAGAATAAAAAATAGGCCTGGGGGTGGAGCTCGGAGGTAGAATGCCCCTGGGTTCAATCCTCAGTACTGAAAAAAAAAAAAAAAAAAAAAAAAAAAAAGCGCAGTCCTAGTGGAGACAGAGCACTTTTAATCATTACAACCTTTTACATTTATGGGGCACTCTACAGTTTATAAATGCCTTTAACATCCTTATTTCATAAGATCCTTCCAACCACCCCCATAGACTATGCAGGGAAGATGATAAAAATAATCCCCATTTTACAGCCGAGGAGACCTAGGCAGCCAGAAATACGAGGGCACACATCCAAGTTCATATGTCAAATTCGTGGTACAATCAGGACAGAAAGCCCAGGCCCTTTCTACCCTTTCCCTATCTCTAAGCTTGTTCCCCCACCCTCTATTCTGACCAAGCAAGGAGGGGAGACCAACCCGAGACCGGGGAGGGGAGGGGAGGAGAGGACCACGTGTCTGCTCTCCCAGGCCCTGAACCCTGCTGCTGGCTCCACGGGTCACTTTCACAACCCAGAACAAAAATCTCACTAGATACGGCCTCAGACCGCCTGGCTCCAGCCGTCCTGGCCGGCAGACGCGGAGGCACACAGACACACAGAGAACGCGCTGTTATCTCTCCTCTCCAGCCCGTTTCCTCCACTTCTCAAACAGCAGATTTCTTCCAGCCTGGCCGCCTCCCCTGGTCACCACCCACAGCCACTGGCCCCTGGGGCCCAGCCAAGGCCCCCCGCACCCTCTCTGCCCTAGACTGTGACGCCGAGTCCCTGCTAATCAGACGGTCGCCTCTGCCCTCCCAGCCGCCGCCCCCAGAGTTCCCTGGAAATGTCCCTTCTGCAGGCCCAGCCCCCGAGACGCAGGCTTTGTCTGCACACACAGCTGACTTGTGTTCGCGGGGACAGACAGGGGCTGGCGCTGGGGCCGGAGCCAGCAGGCGCTAGGAGGGCAGATGGGGAAAAACACAAAGTCCAGAGAACAAACTTTTGCAAGCAAGCCCTTTGGGGTCACTGGGGAGACTGCAAACAAGAAAGAGGGGGGAAGCCCCGTGAAGGCAGGGATGGGGGTGTCTTCACCTTCAGAGACTCCGCTGGAGCACAGTTTTTGGCAGGTCAGCTTTCTGTGACCCAGCAGAGGAAAAGCTGTGCCATCCAGAAAGGGAGGGGTAGGATGACAGAGGGGGGCTGGGGGCCCATCCGCATCCCCCTCCCTACTCAAGCCCTATTCCATCACTCTGCCGCCCTAGGTACACACAGGGTGCTCAACAGATGCTTGTGACGTTGAATTGGCCTTTGGCTATCTCGGCCCTGGGGTCGGGCCTTCCGACCAGCTCCTAACTGCCTCTTCCCTGTAGGCTGGCAGGAGAGGAAGTGTGGGGAGCCGGCTGCAACGGCCTCACACACCACCGGTGTAGGCTGAAGTGCCCACACGCCAGCCAGCTTCCCCTTCATAAGGTGGAGGAGCAAAGGCGTCTGGGGCGCCCGCCAAGTTCACCGGGGGAGGACACACAAGAACCTCTGCTGCAGGGCAGCGTGTGGAACGCGCCGTATTAAGTGTCCCTCGCCTTCCCTCGGCCCCCCTCCGACCTTTCCAGTTTTGAGCTCTGAGCTACTTAACCCCATTCTGAAACGCAGTCCCAGCCGCTGCAATGGATGGGGGTCATGATAGGGGGCGTTTTGAAATAAAAGGCACGGCCACCGTGGTGGAGAAGGCTTTTTACAAGGCGGCTCTTTGTTCGGGTGACACTCTGGGCTATGTGCCGGGAAACCTTAGGAGGGTTCCTTCAGGATTGAGCAACCCAGGCTGCGTTGGTGCACGCCCCGGGGTCCTCACTTCATCACGAGAGCAGGCTCACACTCTGTCTGCCCGTCTGTCTGTCTCTGTCTCTTGGTTTCTCGTTCTTTTCTGTTCAGGCTTGACTTCTCTAGCTTGGTAAGCAGTGAGGAAGGGACCAGTTAAAGGTGCCACCACCCTTCCTCTGGCCCAGACAGGCGACGGAAGGCACAGTCTAACCCCAGGCTTGATCTGCTTCCTCAGGGCTTCTGTCGCAGGAGACTCAACCTGCCCCTGACCACGGGGGCTGTATACAGAGGGACTCGAAGATGCCCAGACACCCTGGGCCCCAGCGGGCCCACAAACCAGGACCTACTCTCACCCAGAGCTGCAGCCTCCAGCCCCAGGGTCACCAAGTGCTGGGAGCCCAACACACCTGTTTCCTTTTCTTTGCACTTAAGAATCATGGCCCAGGACAGTGGGCTAGAAACCAGTGGGTGGCAAGGAGGGACACCCAGGAAGACAGGAGCAACCTTGCCGCCTGGCCCTCTGTAGCTTCAGAGGACCCTTCCTTCCACACCCCTACTGAGAGCTGCTCTGGAAGTTTCTCCAAATTCTTTTGGTCACAAGATGACAGGGAAGAGCACAGGCCACTGTTTAGTCTGGGGGAAGGAGGCTCCAAACAACTCTGTCATCTCAACCCTGGCCTCTTATCTGTCTCCCGCCACCTGTCATCTGCCTGTACCTGCCTCCCCCCCCCCCCCCCCCCCCCCCCCCCCCCCCCCCCCCCCCCCCCCCCCCCCCCCCCCCCCCCCCCCCCCCCCCCCCCCCCCCCCGCCCAGCACGTCTCCTCACTCAGGTGACCTTGCATTCAGAGACAGCAGGACCTGGGGCCCTAGGGTGCGGCCCCAGCTCTGCTCTATCACTGGCCAGCTGTGTGACTTCACCCGTGCTTCCCCTTCTGTAAAAACGGGATTATACACATTCACCTCATCTCAAGGATAAATCAGGGCTTTGCACACAGTTGGTATCTAATAAGTGCCTGCAGTGTGTTCAGCTGCACTGGAGGAGTAAACTGTGCTGACAGGAACCAGATATGCACAACACTGGACACTAGTCTGTCAGTTGGTTGCCATCCCACGTTTTAAGCCTTATCTACCCAAATGAGGCAGCTATAATCTACCCATTTTTCAGAGGAGGAAATGCAGCCCAGAGAGCTCACAGAGCCGGGAAGTACCAGAGTTAGCATTCAACCGGGGAGTGCAGGTCCTGTGTTCTCGGTCGGTGCTGGGGGACCTGCTTCCCAGGCACCAGTGGGCTCGGGCTCTCCTGGGCAGTTCTATCCAGGGCCCTGAAGTATCCCTGCTTGCTGGGAGTGGGAGCACCCCAGGGGGGTCTGGGCTTCCAGGGCCCTGTGCACCCCGGCTGCTGCCTCTTGGCTTCCACTGCCCTTCCCTGGCTAATGGGGGGGGGGCAGAGCTCAGCGTCTACCCTCACCCCCATCTCAGGCCTACCTAGGACACCCCCCTGTACCCTCACCCCATCACACCTGCTTCCAGCTTCTCAGGCTACTGTGGGTGGTGGGAGAGGCCTTCTGGGCTCTGGGATAGAAATCAGAGCCTGCGGGGCCAGCCACAAACTGTCCCTCCTCCCAGTGTGGCCACCCCTATCCTGCTCTGCTTTGGGCCCTGTCTTGGGGTTCTGCATCCCAACCCAGGCCAGGCTGAGAGGCGTCTTGATGAACACAGGCCAGGAATCTTTTCTACCAAAGGGAGCCTGTGGCCTTCCCGCACACGTGCCTGGGCTTAATCGTGTGCTCTGGGCTAGCTCGTGAACGGCTGTACAGCTTCCCTGTTCTCTATGGTCCCGGGCCCCTGCTCCCGAGTGAGAAACGATGTGCCCTTTGAACAGTGAACACTTCTGAAGGAACAGCTAAAATAAGTCAGTATCTACAAAGGAGTTGACCCCATTTTTTTTTTTTTTTCTTAACCTGGCTGTGCGAGTTCCTTAGAAGACAGGCTGAGAATGACCCTCCTGACTTGGGCTCCCATGAAGCTCACAGATGCTTTTTCTAGAATTCTGGGGCCTGTGGCCTGTTTGCTCTCCACTTTAGAAATAGCCTAACAAGGGAACTGCTGAAAACACACACACACACACACACACACACACACACACACACACACACACACACACGAAGAATCCTACTAGAAGGCTCCACAAACCCCACAGCAACCAAAAAGGGGCTTCAGCACCGAGGTGGTGGCATTTAAACACGGTGATCCCAGAGGTGCCTGCTGGATCCCGAGACCTACTGGTTTTTAGGGGTCCAGGTATATGTAGAGGAGGGTTGTGCTTGCCAATCTACGCAGGGAGGTCTAAGGAGAGTGGGGGTGCAGAGCAGGGAGCTGCTCTCCCAGGGAAGTCCCCCCCACCAGCCCCTTCCTTCGGCCAGCATGGCTACCGCCTGCTCTCCACCCCACTCCCCACCTCCTGCTCTTGACTTCTGCTCAGCCTTCTTGTCCACTCCCACTGCAGTAGAGGACACCTGCTGAGCCAGGGTGACCTCACACCTCCTGCTGCCTGAGAAGGAAAATAAAGAGTGCTAGAAACGAGCCAGGTGTGGTGGTGCACGGCTGTAATCTCAGTACTTGGGAGGCTGAGACAGGAGGATCACAGTCTCAGCAATGTAGTGAGACTCTCAGCAACCTAGTGAGATCTGGTTTCAAAAAACAAAAACTAAAAAGGTCTGGGGGCATAGCTTGGAAGTAGAATGCCCATGGGTTCATTACCCAGTACTCTCCACCCACAACACACATGAAGGAAGGAAGGAAGGAAGGAAGGAAGGAAGGGAGGGAGGGAGGAAGGAAGGAAGGGAGGAAGGAAGGAAGGAAGGAAGGAAGGGAAGGAAGGAAGGAAGATCTAGCTCAGCTGAGCTTGCTAATCCTCTTTGTTCCCAGGGACACCCGGCTCCCTGGGTGCAGAGAGGCATCTCTGGGCCGACACTACTCCAGAGACCCATGCTCCACTCTCCTGGGCCGCCTGTAACCTCTGTGGCCTCCAGGAGCACTGGTTGCCTTGGGGTATAAATGGGAGCACACATTAACCCCAGAGGGGCTGAGAATTGCAGACAAGGTGGCCTGGTGGCAGTCAACATCATCAGGCTGCTAAAATGCTGGGTGTGTCTGCAGGCAGGTGAGGCCGGTCTTGCATGCTGGCGCCCCCTGCAGGCTGCTCTGCCTACCCAGTGGGTGCTGACTTTGAGGACCCAGACTCTGTGGTTGGCACCAGGAGGGTGGGAGGAGCGGCCGGGATGGCCAAGGGTCCAGGTGGGGAGAATGCTGACTGGGTCTGCTCCTCACCTACCAAGCCACCCACCAGCAAGTTAGCAGTGGATATTTAACGGGTGTCTTGGTACACCCAGCACATCTGCTTTGGAACAACAAAGCTAGAAACCACTTCTTTTTTTTTTTTTTTTTTTTTTGCAGTACTGGGGATTGAACTCTGGGGCATTCTACCTCCAAGCTACACCCCCAGCCCTATTTTTTTATTCTTCATTTTTTTTTTGCGATACTGGGGATTGAATTCTGGGGCATTCTACCTCCGAGTTATACCCCCAGCCTTATTTTTTATTCTTTATTTTGAAACAGGGTCTCACTAAGTTGTGGAGTGCCTCACTAGGTAGCTGAGGCTGGCTGCGAACCTGGATCCTCCGGTCCCAGCCTCCCAAATGCTTTGATTACAAGCGTGTACCACCACGCCCGGCTAATCCCCTTATTTTATGGGTGAGGAAGCCACTAGAAGGGTGGAAGGTCTGTTCCCAGGACAGAAAGGCAGGGCTGGGCCTAGAACCTGGGGCATCCTGCAGGCCAGGGAGTTTCCTCCTACACTGAGGCTTTTTGTTTTGGGGGTACTGGGGATTGAACCCAGAGCATTCTACCTCCAAGCTACACTATCAGCCTTTTATTTTTTATTTTGAAACAGGGTCTCCCTAAGTTGCTGATGATCTTCCTAAGTTGCTGAGGCTGGCCTCAAACCTGTGATTCTCCTGTGTCAGCCTCCAAAATATTGGGATTACAGACATATGCCTTGCTACACTGAGTCTTTCAACACTACTTTTTTTTCTTTCCAATACTGGGGATTGAACCCAGGGGCATTGTAGCTCCTAGCTACACTCCCAGCCCTATGTTTTATTCTTTATTTTGAAACAGGGTCTCACTAAGTTGCAGAGGGCCTCACTGTCTCAGCCTCCCAAGTACTGGGATTACAAGCGTGTGCCACCACGCCTGGCTTCTTCTAAACATGTGCTAGGCACGGACTGAGTTGCCCCCCATATTCTCTTTCCCCTCGGCCCCCTCCCCCATGTGTTCCAGGCTCTCCCCAGCCTAGACATCCAAGCAACCTCCAGAAGCTCAAGGCTCCGAGGGGCTGGGAGAGGTGGGCAGAGTGGCTGGGGGCCCTGCTGCCGAGGGCCTCGTGCCCAGCTGGGGAGCCGTGAGCCCAGCGGCCACACCTCATCCAGTGCCCTCATCTTCCTCGTGGGGACACTGAGGCTTGGGGGGTAGAGCTAGGCAAGGGGATGGCTCCAGACTTCCTGTCTCTCGGTCCTCCTGGAGGGAGGCCAGGAGACACGTGCTGGGGACTGGGGAGGGGCGAGGGGTTTCTGCAGAGGAGGTGAGGTAAGAGTGAGGGTTTCTTTGCAGACCTGTCCCCCCTGTGGACCTCTCTGGCCGCAGCCTCCCTGCAGAGCTAATGGCTGGTGCAGGAGGAGGGGCCATCCCACTGCGCAGCTTCCCAGGGTCTGGATGAGCCTGTGGGCTGAGTGGGCCACAAGCGGGGAACTCACCAGGGAGGGAAGACAGGCAGGTCTCCCGGCCTGAGATGCCAGTCCCCATGCCACACCCCTGCCTCAGCGAAACCCTGGGGTGCCCCCGCCACAGCCCCCTACACGCCCTGCGGCTGGCCTGGGCTCCAGACACAGCAGGCCTCCCTGCCTCCTGCCCAAGACTGCCCCAGACCTCACGCTGGCAGGAAGCTCACAACTCCTGAAGTAGAAGTTTTCGTTTTGGAAGAAGAGACGGTGTTGGCCCGAAATGGCGAGAAGCCGGCGCCAGCAGGATGAACGACGGGCCGGTGTGGTTACTGTGACCTGGGGTCACGGCCTGGGGTCACTTGGGCTGGCTGACACTCGAGGAGCCCCTGCGGCCTGACAGCCTTGGCCAGGATGGTGACACACGACCTCCTCCCCTCCACCCTCCCTGCATTGCCCCACCCCGGGGTCTCTTCCTCCCATAAGCCTTTGCTTTGGCACTTCCCCCCACTTTCTTCTGTCCACCCCAATGCTGCCTCCTCCAGAGAGCCTTCCCTGCCCTCCCCCTCCTCTGATGTTCCTAAACTGCTCTCTGGATGACCTGGCCTTCCCCTTCCAGCTGGCCTCTACACATGTGGTGGACGCCAGAGGCCCCTGTATCTTGAGGGTTTAACTGTCTAGCTCAGGGCACTGCCTGCGCCTCAGCATCTGCTCGGGGGCCCCCTCGGAGAGCTTTTCTGTGGCTGGATCCCAGGACCACCCAGGGTGTGGTACCCACCCCACGCTCTAGTGTGCCGGGGGCCGAGGCTGCGGAAGAAAGTTTGGGAGCATCTGAGTGCCTTCCCTATGCAGAGCCTCACCCAGGAGCCTGCACGGATGGGATTCACCCAGGGGACAGGAAGAGCACACTGTTAGCCAAGCAGAATCCTCCTGGAGGTGGAGTCTTGGAGGCACAGACCACATGATAGGAGTTTGAGTGCATTTTCACTAGAAGACCCGTGGAGGAAGCAGGTGCAAGAGACAGGTATTACGACCCAATTAATACAAGAGCAAGCAGAAGGCTGCCAGATGGTGGGCTCTGCCCAAAGTCACCCAGCTGACGGGTGCCAGACTGGGGCCAGAGGTGGGTGGCTGACTCCTGTCTGCTCCAATGATTTCTTATGCCACAAGGTCGTAAGTCATTAAAACGAAGACTGTGGACTGGCAGGCTGAATTCTAGGACTCTGATTCTGACCTTACTTTAGAGACACTAGTCCTCTAATCAGATTTCTTTCTCTTTTTTTTTGGTGCTGGGGTTTGAACTCGGGCATTCTATCTCCAAGCTATACTCCCGGCCCTATTTTATATTTTATTTTGAAATAGGGTCTCACTAAGTTGCAGAGGGCCCCACTAAATTGTTGAGGCTCCTATGAACCTGTGATCCTCCTGTCTAAGCCTCCCAAGTACTGGGATTACAAGTGTGTGCCACCATGTCCAGCTCAGATTTTTTTTTTTTTTTTTTAACATCCAGAGTAATGAAACCATTGCCATGTAACAGGGTCCTCAGTAACAGAATCCAGTACATGGAGCCACAGTGTGCAGCTAACCAAGGATGCATTTAGCTGGGTGTGATGACTCATGCCAGTGACCCCTGTACTCCGGAGACTGAGAAAGGGGGATCCAATGTTTGAGGCCAGCCTCAGCAATTTAGCAAAATAAAAAGTAAAAAGGGCTGAGGGTATAGCTTGGAGGTAGAATGCCCCTGAGTTGAATCCCTAGTTCAGGAAAAAAAAAAAAAAAAAAAAAAAAAAAAAAAGGATGAGCCTATGTGGTGCCCAGAGGCTTTGGCTAGAGTCTGGCTGTCTCCAAACGCCACCTAAGCCACTCCTTCATGGTGACCGTTTGCTCCAGTCGGATGGGGTGGGGCAGAAAATGGTGGTTCGGTAGCCCTCAGAGCTTCTGCTTCATGGAGAGCATGTGAGTGATGGGTGTGCCCACAGACTCCTCTGGACCACATCTGGTTGAGAGTGGGATGATCTGCTGGGACAGGGGCTTTCCCAGGAGGGGGGGCTGGATGGCCACCCAGGAGGGGACCACTCCTGCCTGAGCTTGTCTGTCCCCTTTCAAAGTGGCCTGAAGCTGTCACTCTGTGAACTGGGATCTATTCTGGGGATCTTCCAAAGCATAAGTGAAGGTTGCTCCCTGTAGGTTGCTCCCTGTTCTCCTAAAGAGGCAGCCCACCCTCTCCAGGTAAAACTGGGGTGGAGATGGGGGCAGGAAGGCACCGGGACTATTTTAACCTAAAGACTCACACTCTGGGCCCTGGTACCTTAGAAGAATTTTAAACCTGAGCCCTAACCTCAGTGTGGCAGTGCACACCTGTAATCTCAGTACCTGGAAGGCTGAGGCAGGAGGATTGCAGGTTTGAGGACAGCCTCAGCAGGTAGTGAGATTCTCATTAACTTAGCAAGACCCTGTTTTAAGATAAAAATAAAATTGGGCTGGGGGTGTAGCTTGGAGGTAGAATGCCTCTAGGTTCAACCCCCACCACCCTCCTAAATAATAAATAAATATAAATAAAAATAAAAAATAAACCTGAGCTCTAGGCCTGAAGCAGTAAGGGTGCCGACCCCAGGGGTGTGCAGGAAGCCCTGATCCTGAACTTGGGGTTGCTAAGGCAGATCAGGGTTGGGTCAGCACCACACAGACCCCTTGTGCTGGAGCACTGCTTCCTGGTTATGTGTGGCCCCCTTTCCTGGACAGAGGTGCCACCCAACAGGGAACCCTAGACAAGAAGAAATGACACGGGTTTGGGTCACTCGCACAGCGCTGGTCTGTGCAGGGGTAACAGGTGAGGATGACCCTGTGCCCAGCACCCGCCTCGTGCACTGCACTCCACCTGGGCCTGCCTGTCCTGCTCCTGACCTCCCAGCGGCCCTCTGGAGGGAGATGGAAGACTTCTGTCTGCGCAAAGTGGTTCTTATCTATCTAGGGGAGACAGAACCTGGCTGTCCCGAAAGAGATAGCTATGAACACCCTCAGAGCAGTGAGTTCAAGCCAAGAGTGCCATTCTTGCCGGCTGTTGAAATAGCTGCCCCACAGTCCCCTCTGCCCAGTCCCTCTCCACCCCTCCCTCACCCGTCACTGCCTCCCTGACAGTCCCTCCCAGCCACTCCAGGCGTCCAGGGCACGGCAGGGCATGTGTGGGCGCCAGGGCCGGGCTGGGTGCTGGAGTGTGACGTGAGGGTCCCAGCCACTCTGGAACAGTCTTGCAGAGCCCTCGGCTGGGAGCTGCTCACTAGGGGCTTCAGGGTCCAGAGACAAGTCATCCTTCTACAAGCTCTCAGGACCACTGCGACTCTTGCTGAAGGCCGAGGAACAGTTTCCTGCACTGGCTTACTGTTCCCACGGTGGGCCACCTGCCCCCTGGCCTTCATGTGGAACTGTAGCCCCCACAAGCCAGAGGCAGGAGGTGGGGTGGGGGCTGGGGAGTGGGGCCTGCCCTGGCAGCGCAGATCTTGGAGGAGCTGGCCTCGGATCTATGCAGCCTCCCCTTTACAGAGCAGATGCTGCAACCACTCGACACCCTGGTGCTCCATGCTAAGACACTTCTATGCCCAACACTCTATAACCCATCACAGGTCTCCCTAAAACAGTCTCCATTAACCTCCCTGAACATCTAGTTTCTCATCTATAATATATGTTGGACTACATCATTTATAAAGCCTTTCTCCAGGTCTATACTCTTCTATGATTTTTAATGAACTATGGAATTGCAGCTCAAGAACCCACAATGGCTCCCCAGGTCCTACTTCATAAAGTTCAAACCCTTCTGCTTCTCTAGCCCCTAGCTGGTCCATCTTACAGACTTCCTCCAACTCTCAGCTCGATTCTGGGCGAGGCGGTGTCCTCACTGTCCCTCACTTGTGTCATTTCTTTGGGCCTTGGTTCATTACATTTCCCTCATTAGAACACCCCTCTGGAAAACAGTTTGGCAGTTCCTCAAAAACTTAAGCATAAAATTTCCATATGATCCGGCAATGCCACTTCTAGATATATACCTAGAAGTGATTTAAACAGCTATTTGTACACCCATGTTTACAGTGGCATTATTCACGAAAGTCAAAAGGCAGAAAATCCTCAAGTGTCCATTGGTGGATTGGTGGACAGATGGATGAGGAAAATATGGTATATGCATACAATGGAATATCATTCAGCTATGAAAAAGAAGGAAAGTCTTACATGTTATCCCACAGATGAACCTTAAAACCATTATGCTAAGTGAAATAAACCAGACACACAAAGAAAATCATGGTGTGATTCCACTTGTATGCTGCACCAAGAGTGGACAAGTTCCAGAACAGAAGTTAGAGTGGAGGCTGCGGGGGGGGGGGGGAATGGGGAGGTATTGTTTGGGGGTAAAGGACTTTGGTGTGGGGTGATGTGGGACCTCAGAGGTAGGGATAGTCATGGTGGTTGTCTGGCATTGTGTTGTCCTCGGTGCTACTGGGATGTGCCTTAAAAATGGTTAAAATGGCCGGGCGTGGTGGCGCACGCTTGTAATCCCAGTACTTGGGAGGCTGAGACTGGAGGATACGGGTTCGTGGCCAGCCTCAGCTACCAAGTGAGGCCCTCCACAACTTAGTGAGATCCTGTTTCAAAATAAAGACTAAAAAATAGGACTGGGGGTGTAGCTCAGAGGTAGAATGCCCCTGGGTTCAATCCCCAGTACCAGATAAAAAGGTTAAAATGGTAAATTTTATGTTGTATGTGACAGTTTTTAAAAAATCCCAAAGAAAGAAAGGCCACAACAAAGCTGTCCTTCCTAAGCCCCCTGCTGGGTCTGTCCCCCCCCCCCGGTGGGGGGAGGTTTCCCCAGGCCCTGCTGAGCCAGGCCTCTCAGCCCCTCCAGCAGTTTCTGTCTATTTAGGACCTCAGGTAATAACACAGTTTTCTTCCTTTGGAAACAGTGACCCTCTGCTCTCCCTTGGTGGTGGCTGGGGGTGGTGGCTGGGGAGCCGGGGCGGGGAGCAGTTACATAACCCACAGGGAGATTTTTTCCACTGGCCCAGTCTGTGCCAGCTTCACAGCGTGGCCCGGCAGGTAGAGGCGCCCTGTCTGGGCCTGCCGTGCCCGGGCAGGGCTGAGATCCTGCGATCTGGAGCCGCTTAGCATAGCTCAGATTCCCGGTGGCGGCTGGGGGCCCGCCACTCGCTGAGCTGCGGGAAGGGATCTGCTGTCTCCTGCCTGCCTGGCTACAACAGGGAGGAGGAGGGGCTGGGGGTGAACTGCCAGCCAGCCAGGGGTGACCCTCTGGGGCCCGGGACACCCGAGCTGGCCTTCTCTGATAACCCATTTATCTGCAGGGGCCGCTTTGCTGTGGCAGCCTCAGACAGGGAAACGCCCGGCCAAGTTCTCTCAGGGGACTGAGCAAGGAAAATGAAGCCGGCTGTGTGTGGGAGGGTGAGGGGTGCAGGGACGAGGACACGGCCTGGCCAGGGACTTGGTGGTGGTGGAATAATCCCTGACCCCAGGCAAGCTCCCCGGTCACTTCTGCACTGTGGCATGTGCGGTCACCCACCCTGCCCACTCAACGCTCCTCTGTCCCACAGGACTGAAGTTCCTCAAACTAGCCAACTCATCTTGCTTAGTGCCTACAACGTGCCAGTTTGGTAGTGGCGGGGGGACACAAAGTTGACACAGACACATTCTTTGCATCCAATACATCTGGGGGCACAAGCCTCAGAGAGGCAATGCTTAAACACAGCCAGTGTTAAAGGGCCAGGGGAAGGTCCCTGGCTGGGAGGTCAGGGCAGGCTGCCCGGAGGAGGCAGGATGCAAGAGGGAGAGGGGGCACCTGTCAACTCCCAGATCTGCCCCAGTGGTCCACAGCACCCTTTCCTGCCTCACTGCTGCAGATGAAATCTGCTTGGGAGGGGGAGGTGCTGCCCCCAAGACTCAGGCAAAGGGAGACTTTCAGGCTCCCTGTTCTCCCCCCAGCTCTGCCACCAGAGCTCAGTGGTAGAGCTCTTGCCTAGCATGTGCAGGGCCCAGGGTTCCACCTAGCACCACAAAAATGAATGAATGAATGAATGAATGAATGCTCAAGATCAGGCTTGAGACGCTGGCTTTGAGGCCTCCAGGCAAGAAATACTGTTTAGAGAAATGAGACTCAAGGAGGTGACCCACACCTCTGTGTCCCCCTGCTGACTGGGGCACCCGCACTCCTAACAGCACAGGGTGGTAGCACTGTTCACAGGAAGTGGCCACTTTTGTCCAAATCACTTTCGTGCATCTAGGTTCTCTGTGGACTGCCTTGAGGGTAGGCACTCTGTGACTCTGCAGAAGGTGGTGTAGCCAGAGGAATAGGCAAAGTTCCTGGTCTGGGGGGGTCTGGGGAGGGGGTTGGTTCTATTCTGTCCAAGACCCACCCAAGGATAGGACGCCGGCAGGCTGCCGTCCTGGCTCTCTCCAGGATGGACTGAGGACAGTGGTTATTTCATTGTCCCACTGAGCAATCTAAATCCAGAGGGGGCCGGGCACTGTGGTGCATGCCTATGTAATCCCAGGACTTGGGAGGTTCAGACAGGAGGATTGCAGGTTTGGAGACAGCCTCAGCAAGTAGTGAGACTCATCAACCAAGTAAGACCTTGTTTCAAAATAAAACTAAAATAGGGCTGGGGGAGTGTAGCTGGGAGGTAGAATGGCCCTGGGTTCAATCTCCAGTACTACCAAAAATAAAAATAAAAGTAAATCTAAAGGGGTCTTAGCACCTTCAGAAGCCACCTTGTCCCAGTCCCACACATTACTGAACAGTCAGAGGGATCTTCTCTAAGTGCAGGCTTCAAGACATCCCAGCTGGACCCTTGAATAAAATATTAAAGACTTGGCTAGTACCCCCACCAGCTCAAACTGAAATATGAGGGCCAGGGGGTTGGGTAAAGTAACTGAGGTGAGAGCTGGCTATTTTGAGAAAAAGAGATGTTTTGGGAACTTGGAACCACCCTCCGTGACCTGCTCTGGGAAAGGGCTTGAACTGCCCGCCAGACCTCTGCTCCGCCTCTGCTCCGTCCCTCTTGGTTCTTGCTGCCCGTGTAGGGGAGCGCGTGTGGATGTGGCCGGGGCTTCTGCTTGGCTCCGATCCCTGGGCACGCCTGGCGTGGGCCCACATTAAGACTGGTTTCCAAGTCTGGTGTGCATGTGGGCTCAGGGGGTGCACAGGGGCAGGGGAGGTCTGGGTAGAGGGAAAGGGAGCGAGGAGATCTGCACCTGGGGACAGCCTGCATGGTTTGCATGGACAAGGCACAGGAAAGTGGTGTCTCTTGGCCCCCTTGGCCCTCCAGAGGCCCAGGAGGCTCAGGGACCCGGGGACTGCTGCGGTCCCAGGGGACCCTTCCACAGGGTGGAGTTTGAAATCTCCGATGGTCGCAGAGGATGGAGTCTTGATTTTTCCAAGCTTCTGACTGTACCCTCTTTGGGGAGGGGCATGGGAACCAGAAGCTCAGCCAGTGCTGTGACTTTGGGTGACCTTGTGGCCTTGCTGAGCTGCCTTCCCCATCTGTAAGCCGGGGAGGGATACCTGCCCGGGGACCCACCTAAGATCCAGGCAGGAAGGTGCTCACGCCCCAGGCCCAAGGGCTCCATCCCTCTCTTCCAAGGGCATTTATTGAGCATCTGCTATGCACTAGTTGTGATGCCAGGAGCCAAGGACAGGCGATTCCTCAGCAGGATTCCTGTCCTTGAGGAGCTGAAAACTCAGAGCTGCTTAGGACCCCAAGAATCAACGCCAGCCCCTCTCCTCTCATTCTCTGTAGAAGTTGAAGCTTAGCAACTAAAGACCTCTGGCATAGGACAGCAACTTTCCCTCCCTCCCTCCCTCTTTCGCTCTCTTCCTTCCTCTTTTTTTTTTTTTTTTTTTTCTTGTGGTACTGGCGATTGAACCCAGGGGCATTCTACCTCTGAACTACACCCCCAGCCCTATTTTTTATTCTTTATTTTGAAACAGGGTCTCTCTAAGTTTCGGAGGAGCTCACTAAGTAGCTGAGCATGGCCAGGAACCTGCGATCTTCCCATCTCAGCTTCCCAAGTACTGAGATTACAAGCATGTGCCATCACGCCCAGCTTCTTCTTCCTTCCTTTCTTTTGTACTGAGGATTGAACCCAGGGCATGCTACGCCCCAGACCTACCTACCTTTCTTTCTGTGTATGTATGTATGTATCTATTTTTGTTTTGAAATGGTCTCACTAAGTTTTTGAGGGTCTTATCAAGTTGTGGAGACTGGCCTTGAACCTCGATCCTCCTGTCTCAGCCTCCCAAGTACCGGGATTATAGGAATGCAGCACCATGCCTGGTAGAAAGCAGCTTTTGAGTTTCCAGAAACTTTGAGAGAGCCAGGGAGAAACTTCCCTTATGAACAAACAGTTGGAGGAATGGCCCAGTTCCTCTGCCCACGTCTGTGAATGTGGGACCAGGAGAGGGGGTGGAGTATGGGGGAATAGGTAGGAAGGAGTGGGGTACACACATATCTAAGATAAGGTCAGAGCACACTTTCCAGACTTGAGACAATATTTTGCTTTACTTGAGACAAATTTTTAAGGGCAGCCAGTCCAGGAAATCTAAGTGCCCCTCCTGGGGTTAAAATCATTCCCAGAGAGCCCCACGGAGCCGCCACCCATTGAGCTTCTATGTACCAAAACCCCCAAGCACAATGCTCAATGATGACCCATCGAGAAACTCCAAGAGTTTGCCCATTTTCTAGCTGGAGGTCAGCTTTTTAAGAGGCTGTCTTCTAGACGGTACTGGCAGAGAGCAATTTATTTTGAAACTTGGTCACATGTTAGATTCTGATTTTGTGTTGTCTTTTCACAGTACCCCTGCTGTGTTTACGACTCGGTCAAGATGAAAAAAAAAATTTTTTTTTTTTTTTTTTTCAAAAAAAGGTATCGCATCCTTCTGTTAGATGTGTTGTTGGCAACGGTTGCTAGGGAGAGCTGGGTTCAGTTACAGACACACTGATGCCGGCTCTAATAATACTTTGCTCTGCATAGCTCAGATGCAGACACCTCTTGGCTAAACAGGGCACACACATTTCAACAGAGGAGGGCTTGAACTTGTACTACCCAAGCACATCTTGGAGCACTCCCCCGGCCAGAGGGGAAGGCTGGGGCGGTGACAGGGCCGTGCTGGGCGGAGGGGGCTCAGGCCTCCAATTCCTGTCATTCCAAAGGTCCCATAAAAAGAGGCACACTCATTCTTCACTTCTCTGTGAAACCGGAGCTTGCCTCCTCCCCAGGACCGCACCGCAATTCCCTGAGGAGGATCAAGGGAGATTTTTGGTTACTTCTGCCCTGGGCAGCCCACAGTCTCCTGGAAGTCGGAAGCAATCAATGCACGTAACCTAGTTAGTTAGGGAACTCTGCAATCCCGGGAAGCTGGGAGCCCCAGTGGGAAGGGGTGGGCTGACGCAGCTCGAGCTACGCAGCTAATCGCTTCTCCAGCTTGACTGGCCCAGCCCAGCAACGTGGGTGAAAGCGAGGCCCTTTCCCTAAAACACGTGATGGCTATTCCAAATAGCTGAGGCCAAGAAAGAAGAAAATGAAGCGGGGAAAAGGAACAGAGGACAGAGAGAGATGGGCCCAGGAAAGCAGACACACAGCTCTCACCTCTTTGGGGAGGAATCTCAGGATGACAGTGAAGAGCTTGAGAAAGGGAGCCCAGCTCCCTCACTGCACAGAAGGGAAACTGAGGCCAGAGGAGGAGAAGGCAATGTCTCAACCGCTGAGGCCTCCCTTTCTTATTCTCCTTCCAGCTCAGTCTCTAAGTCTTCCGCATAGCTCAGCAAAGAGCCCACCACCTGACAGTAGTCTTTGATTAACAGTGTGACAGGCAGAGCCAAGCTAGCTGGTCTGAAGTGACAATGGCGGGACAGTCCTGCTGTCTCGGAACCATCTCCGTTTGTATGTCAGAATTGCCCAAGGGGTTGTTTATACACGATTAGGTTCCCTGCAAAACCTAATTCAACCGATGTTGGGCAGATCCGGGGCCAGCTTGTGTAAAAGGTCTTCACGTGGTTCTCATGGAGGGTGGCTAGGAACAGCCGACTTAAAGAGCAGCTGGTGTCTGAAATGCAGTGTCCTCAGGCTGGATGCCTTGCTACGTCCAAGTGTGGTCCTGGACCAGCTTCACCAGCATCAGCTGGAAGCTTGTTAGAAATGCAGAATCTCAGGTCCCATCCCACACCTACGGCATCAGAGTCTGCATTTTAACAAAATCCCACAGAATTCATATGCACCTTCAAGTCTGAGAACCACTGATCTAACAAAGACTACATTCTTGACATGTAATAGTCATTTAAGAAGTGTCTGCTTGATAAATTGAATTGCATTTATAAGAACACGACTAAGAAAAGGGCCACATCTAAGGAAAAAAAAATCCAAAACAAAAAAGAGTCAGTCGGGATGTAAGAACTAAAGACTATGAGCTTTAGGATTGGTGACAGGGGTCCACTGAGATCTCAGGTCTCTGGGACTGTCATGGCTCACGAGGGCAGTGCTTCTGCATTCCCTGAGATGATGATGGTGAGTGTGGTTAGGAAGGACCAAAGGACCTTTGACCTCTTCCTATACCCCATTTGCTGCCCCATGAGGGCTGCACCCCAGCTTGGCAGGTATTCCTCAGATCTCTGCTACAGGGTGTCTCCCGCATCAGAGACCGCTTGCTCCCCTCCATGCTGCCAGTTTCCACCATGGGAGCCCAGGCAGCAAGAGCAGTCGGCCAGGAAGGGCTCTGTCCAAAGACAGCTGCTGGGAGCGGTGCTCGTAGAGCACTTCACACCCTGGCCCCTTTGCAGCCAGCACCACTGAGCCGGGTCTCAGAGCTAGCGTGTAGAGGCGGCAGCCAGACCTGGCCACATGAGGGCCATCTCAGAGGGCTGACACCAATCAGGGGCTGGGTTGGGGATCCAGCCAAGTGGAGCAGGCACCCGAGAGAGAGAGGGCAGGGTCCTGGGGGCCGGGTCTAGGACTGTCTGCCAGGAGAGGTCTGCGCACAGATTTGTCAGAAAATTTAAGCAGGTGGAAGAGGATGTCCCTGCGGCTGGATGCTATGCCCGCTCTGTCCTCTTCTTGGACCGCTCCAGTTTGGGTGGTGAGTGACCATCACTTATGCTGCCCAGAAGGCCCTGCTCCAAACAGCCGGCTCCTTGGCGGCAGAGAGGCACACAGGAACGAGGAGAGGAGGCCCAGTCAGACAGGCGGGCGTCCTCCGGCCTGGGTAATTGGAGCAGCCTCACTCCAGCACGGCCAGCGGCCTTCCATGGCAGCCAAGAGGGCCTCGAGCAGTAACCCACAGGCCCAGGTGAGGCCTCTGGTCACACCCTGCAAGGGGTTCCTCCTCAGCACCCGTGAAAGTGAGGTTTCAAGGGGGTGGTGGAGGAGTCAGTGGGGGCCCACGGCGACAAGACACCCAGGCACCACCCAGGCATGTGGCCTATTTCACCACTGCGGGGAACAGAGGCTCCTTTCCCCCCAGCAGCTCAGAAGCCCAGAGCTCGGAATGTGAGTCATGTCTGCATGTCTGGGGTTCCTTTCTGGCCCGGGACAGTGCTGGGAGAAGAGAGAGCGGAAGCTCCTAGCATCTTCCCCCTTCAACACCCATTTCTCTATGACCTCCAAGAGCCGCCAGCACCAGGTGCTGCACAGACACTGGGATGCAGAAGTGGCCCTGCCTCCCAGAGCTCAGGGGAGGTGGGCAGTGACCGCAGGCACCTGCTTGTCACTGGGTGGTCATGTGGTCCCTGGGGGAAGTTCTGCTCCTTCCTCACTGTACACCTCTGAAGGACAAAGCTGCCTTTGTGCCCTGTCCACTGTATCCTCAGCCCGAGGCGGGTACCTGGCACACACAGAAACTCGGTCAGTGCTAGTCAGGTGACTGGCCATTTGTGGCTACAGGGCGACAGGTGTCGGAATAGGAGTAGGGTGGGGTGCTGCAGGAGCATGGAGGCGGGGCGGGCATCACACCAAACTTCCTGGGGAGCCCTGCCCAAGTGCCACCTGAGCGTCAGTCGCCTTGGCAAAGGGCTGGATGTTTGGGGTGCGAGGGCAAGTGAGTTTTAGTTGGGCTGGGGTGGTGTCCACCCAGGGACAGTGGCAGGGTGGAGGGAGCAGGGTGTGAGAGTGCCAATTCTCCTCTGTCCTGACCTGACACAGGGTGGCATCAGTAGGGTGGGCTGTCACATATCACCCACAGCAGACCTATCACGAAGTCACAGCATGAAGTAAAGCAGTTTGTGAGAACTAGGAGACCCAGAGTTGCTTCATCCAGTGGGACAGTGAGGGAGGGAGAGGATCATATTCAAATCCCTCCCGTAGCCTGACTCATCTCTAACGTAGAAGCGAAAGGTGCACCACCAAGGGCTTCCAGCGGTGCACCCAGCAGGGGCTCTGACTGCCGCCTCCGGAGCCAAGTCTGGCACCTCCTTTCCCTCCAGCAGCTCAGTGTCCCCCCTACCCCCCGCCTCACAGGGTTTGCCCAGCTGCATCTCAGCACACTGATTGCACAAGGAACTGCTAGGTGGGGATGCAGACAAGACTTTGCTGAGCTAAACCCAGTCCAGCTGGTTCCCTTCCTGCTGGATGCAGGAGCCTGTCCTGAGCCAGTGCATTTTGAGGCTGGTAGAGAAGCAGGTGTGGGGCTCACTGCACCCCTTTTGTGGTTGAGCGTTTCCCAGGATTGACGCTCTGCTGGACACCTGTGGGCAAGTCAGCTCTTACCATGGGTGGCTCTTACAAATGCCTGATAGTGGGAGCCCATGTAGTCAGCTGCCCTCCCTGTGCCCTGTACCCCATGGAACTAGCTGGGTTACTCGGAGCAGGCAGCCATGGTATAGAACTCTTGCCTCGTCCTGGCCCTTCTCTGGAAAAATTCCCAAAGCCAAGTCCACGGCCCATCCTGTCCCTGTCTCCTCTGTGCCTGGTCACAGACAGGCCTCTCCCCGCCATCACCCTCTGCGCTCTCCCAGGACATTCCGGCCCGCGAGGAACATGCCCCATGTGCAAATCCCTCAGGTAATGCAGGAATTCATCACCAGGGGAGCGTGGGCGATCCAGGAATGGGAACCTGATCGGGGCTGGAGCTGGAGAGGAGCGGCCCAGGCTGGCCAGGGAGGGCTCATGTTGCAGCGAGAGAAACGCACACAGTAGAGGGGAGGACGGGCAGCCATGGGCCCTGTAGGTCACAGGTGGATGGGCCCAGCAGCGGCTCCTCTTGCTTTTAGGGAAAAGACAGCAAATCATGAACCAGGTGGCCACGTGCCCTTGTTTACACCTGTTGTCTAGGCAGAATTATGAATGGAGCCACTCTCTCGGAGGGTGGGAGTTTGGGTGATCTGGTATATGGCCACCCTAGTTACCACTGACCTGCAGGCAGTCTCTAGCTCTGTAACCCTACTGCCACAACTTCCAAGTGACTGTTTTACTTTATCTAGACCAGCAGCTCAACTAGTCTCCAAAGTACGAAGTAGCAGGAGTGATAGCTTTCTCCCAGCTCAGTCTCCAAGGGCGTCCCCGGTGAGGTCGCAATGCAATGCCCCCTGCTATTTGTCCCTGGTGCCACTAGTTCACTTCCTGTCACACACAACAAAGGAGAGGACACTTGTGAGAGGACACAGTACTGGCCTCACTCTAAGTGCACAAGGCCACGTCCACTACACACACCCGTACGACCGTGGCTGGTCTTTGTGGAGACAGGAATGAGGGCTGGGACTAAGCTCTCTGGAAATGCAGGGATGTTAAATGGGAAAGTACCGAGGAACAAGACAGTCTCAAGCTGCTCATGCTTTCCCTCTGCGCAGCACTGCCAGGGATTCAGCAGACAGAGGAGCCCTGTCAAACTTTGCTCAAACCCGTCTCAGTCCCAGCTACACCAACTGCACAGCCACCCCGCTCTGAGGGGCTGGCCCCGGGGAGGAGGAAGAGGAAGAGAGAGGTCCACGGCAAGTTCAAGTCAGCTCAGACGTGCAGAGGTCAAAGCACAGAGCCAACAGCCAGCCCTCTTATCATGAAAATAGAAAGAGGGAAAGGCTGGTTGAACAAAAAGCACCTATAAAATTATATTGGTCCTTCGTAACCATGGAGCACAAACACACATAAATCCGGCTACTCATCCTTCACTTCTTGACTGCCTTCTGATTTTCTATAATTAATCAGGCAAGGGAGGAAGGGACTTGGGTGGAGTTTAACTGCAGCCTCCTCTCTAGTAATAACCACGGTGGCTGGTGGCGGGCGGGCGGCGGAGGGGCAGGGGGCGTGGGCAGCAGCTGTCGGTGTCCGGTTACCTGGAGCATGTTGAGGAGCAGGCTCCGGAACTTGGTGCCCTCCACCATGAAGAGCGCCATCTTGTCGCAGAGCTTGGCGGCCGTGAAGGCGAAGCTGCGGTCCGACACGGCCTTCTGGTAGATGGTGCGCACGATCTCGCCCAGCATCTCCTCGGAGTTGGTGGAGTTCTGCGCCTCCTCCATGAAGGTGGTCAGCTTGGCGTCCACGTCGCTGCTGTTGTTGCGCATGCTGTTCAGGATCTCGATCAGCTTGTCCATCTTGTTCTGCTGAGGGCTGGCTGTCTCCACGGCCACTTCGTCCTGGGGACGCGGGAGACAAACCCAGTGTGCCTGAGTGAAGCCAAGGCTTCTGCGGGGGTGGCCTGGGGGAGGGAGGGCTGCCACCCCCAGAAAGGACCTGACGCTTGCCCTCTTCGGGAATGCTCACCTCACCCAGACCCTCGTGCCCCAGGGACTCTTGGCTGAAATTTTTCTTGACCTCTGTGACATCTTGGGTTGACATTTCTTGTGAATTCTAGACCCTACCCCAGATCCATATATACATTTAAAAAAAAACATTCTTTCTGTCAGATGTCTTACTCTAGAAATGATTTAATGAGGCTTATAAAAGAAGAAATAAACTGGGTGTGGTGGTGCATTCCTGTAATCCCAATTCTTGGTAGGCTGAGACAGGAGATCAGTAGGTCGGAGGCCAGCTTCAACAGTTTAGTCTGGCTCTCAGCAACTTAGTGAAACTCTGTTTCAAAATAAAAAATAAGCCCCTGCAGCACAGTGGCTCACATCTTTAATCCCAGTACTTGAGAGGCTGAGACAGGAGGATTGCAGGTTTGAGGACAGCCTCAGTAAGTAGTGAGATTCTCATTAACCTAGTGAGACCCTCGTCAACCTAGTGAGACCCTGTTTCCAAATTAAAATAGGGCTGGGGGTATAGTTTGGAGGTAGAATGCCCCTGGGTTTAATCCCCAGTACCATAAATAAATAAATAAAATTAATAATAAAATTAATAAATAAAATAAAATAGGGTTGGGGGTGTAGCTCAGAGGTAGAATATCTCTGGGTTCAATGTTCAGTTGTGAGGGTAGGGGAGAGAAGGAGAAATAAGATAACGAATAAGAAATTGGATCAAAGAGAAAATTTGGATAGGAAGACCAGGCCGGGAGGATGAGTAGGATCCCCAGTGCCTGCAGTGGTGGTAGCGGTGGCCTGGAGCGACCACATGTGTCCTCCCCACTCTGCTCCGCACGCCCAAGAATGGGCATAGAGTTCCATGTGGATATCACCCTGGCTTTGCATCCTATGGAAACTGTGCCGGCTGCACACAAATACTACACACCAAGGAACCTTCCAATGTGTCGCCCAAATGGCTGGTTCTTCTAGCACAAAAGCTCTGCCCCCTCATGAGGTTGCATAGTAATTGGGACCAGCCAGGGGCTAGGAAGAAAGAAAATGGCCTCTATCTCCAAAGTGTGTAATGAAACCCAATGGGCCAGTGGCCAATTATGACCGACTTCACTGTGGGGATGTGAGAATGGCTAAAGGGCAGGGCTGGGTCATACAGTGAGATCCTTCCCACGCTTGCCCTCTGCTCTCAAGACCCGAGCTCTGGGCTGGGGGCTCAGAGCCAGGTCTGTCTCCTGCTCAGGGTTAACATGGTGATGCTTAATGAGAAGGTCTGTAGCTCTCCTAGAGCCCTGCCCTGTGGGGGCAAGTTCCCAGGCCAGCTGCTCTCCTACTTGAGAAGTGAACTGTGTGTGGCAGTAGAACTCTGGGGGTCTGCTCTGCCTTGAGCCCCCAATCCACCTGCTTCTTCAAGGAAGCCTGGCCTGACTCCCTGAGCTGGATCAACAAGACAAACGCCCCACTCTACAGGCTTCTAACTCTTGAAGGGAGAACAGAGGTGCTACATTGTTTAGGAGGGACTGGAGGCTCCCCTGTCCCAGGGTTTTCCCTTTTTTGGCTCAGCCCGCACAGTAGGGAGTGACCTAGCCAAAGCCATGTCCTCTTGGCCCGGGAAGCCTCACCTGAGGCAAGTCCTCCAACCAGATCTAAGAGTGCTACGGGTCTACCCTATCTAGTCCATCCGCCAGACCCCCCCCCCCATCTGGCCCCCATGGCAGGGACAGTGTCTAGAGGTCTGGGTAGAATAATACTCACAAGGGGCTTAACATATGTTATTGAATCTTCACAGTGTCTCTGCAAGGTGGGCAGTATTACACCTACTTTACAGAGCAAGATGGATGTGGAGAGGTTGGGTGATTTGCCCACAGCCGCCCAGCCAGGCAAAGGCAGAGTGAGGCCTGAGCTGGTGAGCTGGACACTGTCTTGTGCAGTTTTCCTGTGCTGTGCTGCAGTTCCCTTTGGTCCAGCTCTAGAGAACTCAGCGATCCACACACTCAGGCTCTAGCAACCCTACTCGGGGCTCTTTGGGCAGAGCCAGGCACCGGCCATCGGCTAGGAAGCTCTGCTAGGGCCCACCTTTGGGATGTCACGAGGCCTGTGAGGCTTCTCCGTTGGCCTCGCAGCCCTGTCCCCAAAGGGAGGAGCAGCAGGGAGTCGCTAGCGTGGAGGACACAGGCCTGCACTTTAGCCTCAAGAGCTGACCGGGAAGAGGGCCCTCTGCCTCATCCTGCCTGAGGGCGGCCTTGGGCCTGCCTCTGGGGAGAAGGGTGAGGAGAGAAGGTGCTTGGGGAGGAGGAGAAGCCCGGCACCTCCAGCCCTGAGGATGACCCAGAAGGGAGACTGCGTTGGCTCCGCCCGCTGTGTGCGTGGCTGTGGGCGGGTCCGCCTCTCTGGGCACGGTTCCTCCTCTCCAGGGTCACCTCACCTGCACCCTCGAGAGCAGGAGGGGGTAGGGCAGTGGTGCTGGGTGAACACAGTGCACTTAATGTCACCAGGGGCAAATCCTCTTCCCTTTTCTGGTGACTTGGGGGCATCTATGGACCTGATTCTTGAGATGAGAGCCAGGACCAGGGAGAGGAGAGACAGGCTCCTGCCAGGGAACAAGCGGAGGTGCCCTTGCTCTCAGGGTCAGGCCTGTGCAGAGTGGCACCCTGACCTTGGCACCTTTGAGCCCTCTCTGGCTTCTGGGAGAGGAGGTGGGGGGTGCAGCCAGGCTGAGGCCAGGCCACTCCCACACTGCCCAGCTCACTTTGGCCCTCTGTCCTGGCAGGGCTCAAGCCTGCAGGGGACCTGGGTTGCGACAAGTGTCCATTCTTATTTCATATGCTCCACGTTTTACCAAATGCCCTTTAGCATGAACAGGGCAGCATCTGACCCCAGAAGAAGCTCCCTGCAGCCCTCCCATCTCCCCAGGCCCGTGCCTCTCCCTCCCCTCCACTCGGCTGGGGCCAAGTGGATACCCGGGCCTCTTCGGGGAGCGGGGGTATGTGGAGGGGTGCACACAGAGCTGGCCACAGGCGTACCCTCTGAAGACCCAGTGGCACCTACAGTAGCGGCGGCTGGGCATGGTGGGTCCAGGCAGCCGCCGAGGCTCCTGTCTCTCTCCACACAGAGGCTCCACCCCGAGCCCACCTACCAGAGTGCCGACCTCTGCAGTCCTCCCAGGTGCAAGAGAACAACAAAAATTCATTTACCGGTACCTTTTCTTTTAGCCTTCGCCGCAGCCTGTCTTTGGAAGACTGGAGCAGGGTAATTTTGGGCCGTTCCCCGGTGTACTCGGGAATAATACTGTCTTTACGTTTTGTCTCAGCCTCGGGCCCCCCTGGCGGCTGTGGGGGCAGCCTCTCAGGAGCTGTAGGGGCAGGGGCATCCGGGCTGTGGGGGGCCTCGAGGCCACTGTGCCCAGTATCCCCCGGGGCGTCCTCAAGTTTGGGGCTCTCCATGGCCACGGTCTCTTTGGCATTTCGGTGGGCGCCTGCCTCCCCCTTGTCGCCGGGCGGGTGCTTCGTGCTGCTGTGATGCCAGCGCCGGTTCTGGCTGTAGCCATGGTGGGTGGGCCTCCCTGAGGGGTGGGGTGCCGAGCCGCCCTGGTAGGATTTCTGGTGGTCCCTGTTGTGTTTGGCACTGCCTGGCTGGTGGTCACCGTGCTGTTGAGGTTTGCTCCCCCCTGGAGGTCTCTGCTGCCGTCTGCAAAGGGGAAAGACAGAGACTTTGTCATGGGGTGGGCCAGGCAGGGTCCCTGCAGTTGAATGCCAAAATGGGGAGTCAGTGCCCTGTCCATTCATTCATTCATTCATTCATTCAACAAACACTTACTGAACCTCCTATGCATCAGGCTCCATGACAGAGGCTAGCCAGACCGGTCGCTGGCATCAAAAGAATTTAAGTCAGTTCTTCACTTAAAATCCATATTTTATTTACTTACTAGAATATGCAAGAATATATGAGATGGAATCTGGATGACCCAGTACAGTGGATCTGCCTCAGTCCCCAGCCACCAGTTATGTCCTCTGGAAGCGAGGTTACCTGAAAATATTCACGTGTGGAAACCCTACTTCCTCCCCTGCTCTTCAAACTGTGACATTGTGGAGAGAGGGCCCTTAAAGAGATGATCAAGTTAAGCTGAGGTTGTCAGGCTGGATGCGTTGGCACACGCCTGTTAACCCAGTACTTGGGAGGCTTGAGACAGGAGGATTGCAGTTTTGAGGCCAGCCTCAGCAGCAACTCAGTGAGGCCCTCCACAACTTAATGAGACCCTGTTTCAAAATAAAAAATGGAGGTGTAGCTTGGAGGTAGAATGCCCTTGGGCTCAATCCTTAGTCCAAAAAAAAAAAAAAAAAAAAAGAAAGGAAAAGAATTGTAAGGGTATGCCCTAATCCAACCCGACTGGTATCCTTGAAACAAGAGGAAATTTGGGCACACCCCAGGAATGCCGTGCACCCAGGGAGGAAGGAGCACGTGAGGACACAGGGAGAAGGTGGACGTCTGCCAGCCAGGGATGCAGGCCTCAAGAAACCAGCCCCGCTGACGCCTCGATCTTGGAGTCCAGCCTCCAGAACCACGAGGAAATAAACATATGTTGTTTTCACCACCCACGCGGTGGCACTTTGTTATGGTTGTCCTAACACGTGAATACAGAAATGCCATTTAACACAATGGCTTTAGGCAAAGACAGGCTCCCAATTACTTGACAACACTTTCCAAGCAGAGAACAGCACATGGGACAAATGTTGAGCCATGCACCTGGACGAACTGCAAACATTTTGATTTGTGGACTGAAGGCAAGCCAGGTCTCACGACCTCCAGCCCACACCTGCAGCTGCTCACAGCACTCGGGCTCAATCTCTGTCACCCTCGTGGTGTGCTCCCCGCCATAACTCCATTGGAAGTCAGCTGGGGAACAAGATAGCCATGCACCCATCAAAAGTTGTGAAGCGGCGAAGAAATTTACAGATAGATGCACTTCCTCTGTGACCTATCTCGGGCGCCACACACCTCTGTTGCAGTTGCATTTTATGAACAAACTATATTTTTTTACTATCAAGGGATTTCTTAATACTTATATAAATTTAATTTCAATGCGCTTGATAATTTGTTATTCTTTTTTGTGGTACTAGGGATTGAACCCAGGAGCACTCTACCTCTGAGCTGCATCCCCAACCTTTTTTATTTTTTGTTTTAAAACAGGGTCTTGTTACGTTGATGAGAGTCTCACTACATTGCGGATGCTTCCCTTGAACCTGTGATCCTCCTGTCTCAGCCTCCTAGTACTGGGATTACAGGCTTGCGCCACCACATCTGGCTTGATAATTTTTTTTTTTTTTTTTTTTTTTTTGCGGTACTAGGGATTGAACTCAGGGGCGTTCTACCTCCGAGCTACACCCCCAGTCCTATTTTTTATTCTTTATTTTGAAACTGGGTCTCACTAAGTTGTGGAGTGCCTCACTAAGTAGCTGAGGCTGGCCTCGAACCCGGATCCTCCGGTCTCAGCCTCCCGAATGCTGGGATTACAAGCGTGCGCCACCACACCTGGCTTGGCTTGATAAATTTTTATCTGTGAAAAATTGGGAGTATTTTGGGTTAGCATTAAATGCAGTATTTCTTTCCCAATAAAGTTAATGAAAACATTTTTTTTTCCATTGCAAAGCTTTCCACTTAGCAGCATGATTTCAGGGGAATTAAAATAGTTAAGTGAGGGACACTGCATAGTCATCTTTAATTTCCACACATACAATAATTTACAACACATTGTATATTAGAAGTAGAAATGAGTAGCTGGGCATGGTGGCACATGCACGCTTGTAAATCCAGCATTTGGGAGGCTGAGACCGGAGGATCGGGGTTCTCGGCCAGCCTCAGCTACCTAGTGAGGCACTCCGCAACTTAGTGAGACCCTGTTTCCAAATAAAGAATAAAAAATAGGGCTGGGGGTGTAGCTCGGAGGTAGAATGCCCCTGAGTTCAATCCCCAGGACCACACACACACACAAAAGTAGAAATTAGTATAGTTCTTCTGGAGGGAAATCTGACATTTGTTTTGAACGCCTCTAAAACATGTATCAGTGGACCTTGGAATTGTACCTGTGCTCTTGTACCCAAAGGAGATAAGTCAAGATGTGCACAGGGATTTAGGTACAGTGATGTTTATCTCAGCAACACTGAATACGGATGAACTAAGGACGTGGTGAGAGTCCACTAGTGTTGATGAAGTGTGGTGTCATTTCAGGCAAGTACTTACATGCATAGAAAAATCTGGAAGGATATGCTCAAAATGCTAATAGTGGCTATCTGTGGGAGATGGGACACGAATTTTTATTTTATTTTTATATGTGTTTTCTAAATGAACATGATTTCATTCTTTAAAAATAAACTTTTTGCCGGGCGTGGTGGCGCACGCTTGTAATCCCAGCATTCGGGAGGCTGAGACCGGAGGATCCGGGTTCTCGGCCAGCCTCAGCTACCTAGTGAGGCCCTATGCAACTTAGTGAGGCCCTGTTTCAAAATAAAGAATAAAAAATAGGGCTGGGGGTATAGCTCTGAGGTAGAACACCCCTGAGTTCAATCCCCAGTACTGCAAAAAAAAAAAAAAAAACAACAAAACAAAACAACAACAACAAAAAAAACCAAAACCAAAAACTTTTATCGTGAGGCAATTATAGAGTTATATGCATTGTAAGAAATAATATAGAGGAACCTTATACTGTTTACCTAGTTTCTCCTCGAGGTAACATCTTGCAAAACCATCGTACAATATCACAACCAGGAAGCTGACATTGACATGGCTCAGATACACCAGATACAGAATCTGTCCAGCACCACAAGGCCCCTCCTGTGGACCCTTTATGGCTACACCCACTCCCCTCCCACCACCACTGTCTCTAGTCCCTGGCAACCTCTCATCCATTCTCCATTTCTAGATTGTTGCCATTTGGAGAATGTTGTAGAGATTGGAGGCGTATGTTTGTGGGACTAGCCTTTTTTGCTCTGCATGAATCCCTGGAGATCCGCCCAGGTCATTGCGTAGATCATGTCTGTGCCTTTCTGTGGCTGGTGGTGGTCCACGGTGCAGATGCAGCACAGTGCGCTCAGCATTCTTCTGTGGAAGGACATCTGCTGTGGTGTGGGGTTTGCATGCATAGAACAGCTCTCTGGTCTTTCACTTCCCTGGGACAAAGACTCAGCAGTGCCACTGCTGGATCCTATGGCAGATGCATATCTGGGCTGTGTGTGTGTGTGTGTGTGTGTGTGTGTGTGTGTGTGTGTGTGTGACTGGGGATTGAATCCAGGGCATTCTACCTCCAAACTACCCCCCCACCCCAGCCTTATTTCTTATTTTCATTTTGAAATAGTGTCTCACGATTTGCCGAAGCTGTCCTTGAACCTGCAATCTTCCTGTCTCAGCCTCCCAAGTACTGGGGTTACAAGTGTGCACCAGCACCCCTGGTATGCATATCTGGTTTTATTTTTTTGTGTGTGTGGTACTGGGGATTGAACTCATGGGCATTCTACCTCCAAGCTACACCCCCAGCCCTATTTTTATTCTTTATTTGGAAACAGGGTCTCACTAAGTTGCGGAGTGCCTCACTAACTAGCTGAGGCTTGCTGCGAACCCGGATCCTCCGGTCTCAGCCTCCCAAATGCTGGGATTACAAGTGTGCGCCACCACACATATCTTGTTTTTAACGAAAATCTCAAACTCTTTTCCAGAGAGGCTGTACTATTCTACCTTCCCATCAGCAATGCAGGAAGGATTTTGGCAGTCCTTCCTTCCTTCCTTCCTTCCTTCCTTCCTTCCTTCCTTCCTTCCTTCCTTCCTACCTTCCTTCCTTCCTTCCTTCCTTCCTTTCTTCCTTCCTTCCTCCCTCCCTCCCTCCCTCCCTCCCTTCCACTTTTATTGGTGCAATGTAATTATACGCCATGGTGAGATCCACACTGATACCAACATGTACTCATACATTGCTTGGTATATCTCCCTCCAGCCATTATTTTTTTGAGTGACCTTTGAGCCCCATTCTTTCCTCCTCTATCTTTGGGGTTCCAGTGGGACAGATGTTAGACTTTTGGTCCCCGTCCTCCAGTCCCCTGAATCTGTTTCTTCCCTTCCAGTCTTTTTTTCCTCTGTGGCTCAGATTGGAGCCCTGCCTGTTTCAGTTCACCAGTTCTTTCTTCTGTCCCCTTCATTTTATGTCTGTGCCCATCCAAATTTAACTCCTAAGTTTCCAGTTGGTTCTTCTTTGTATCTTCTATTTCTTTGCTAAGACCTATGCTTTCACATCTCAAGCATATTCCTAGTTGTTCTTTGAAGCATTTTTTTTTAAATGTTGGCTGCTTTAAAATCTTTGTCAGATGATTCTAACATGTCTATCATCTTGGCATTGGCATCTATTAATTTTCTTTTTGTTTTTTCATTCAATGTAAGAACTTTCTGGCTTTTGGTATGACAAGCAATGTTTTTTTTTTTTTTTTTTTTTTTTTTTTTTTTTTTTTTTTTTTTTTTTTTTTTTTTGACAAGCAATGTTGGATTGAGATGGGGACATTATGTGGAGACTCTGGACTTAATTCAACCTTCTGTCTCAGCTGGTCTCCCCTACCTGCTCTGGTGGGCCACTGTGCAAAGAGAGGTATGGTCTTGTTATTGCCCGGTGGAAGTAGAAATCCATACTCCCCTCTGGGCCTTCTTTGACACCCTAAGGGGTCCCTCATTACCACTGGTCAGGGATGGGGTTCAGTCTCCACTAGGCCTCCACCCACACCAGGAGGGCAGAAGCTGGCACTGCTGGGTGGTGATAAAGTCCTGGCTGTCCACTGGGCTGCCTCCGACACCATGGCAGCACACACCAGCCGGGGGACTTCCTGCCTGCTGGGTCGGGTTGGAATTCTGGGCTCCCTAATAGCCTCCACTGACAGAAGGAGTGGTGCTCATCATGGCCCACAAGGATGAAAATCCCAGCTCCCCCTTGGTCTCTGGCACCTCCCTGGTGGAGGAGTGCGACACCTCATTGGAGTCTGATGGAGGAGGAGGAGGAGGTCGAGGCCCCTCCGAGGGCCTTCACTAGAGCAGGGTGGGGCCATGGTTTCCTCCAGGGCTCAGGCTGGAGTGGAGAGGTTACTGCCTACTGTGTTCTGTCTTGCTAGGCTTCAGGGACCTTCTCTGTCCCTTTGGCTAGAATGAGCAGGCTTTCGTTGGGGTTTCTTTTGTCTGGCCACGCCTCCCGGCATTTCTAGAATTCCAGTTTCTTTAGCTCCAAGACTGGAATGTATGAAGTCAAGAAAAAATATTCTAGGGCCCCACCACAGTGCCCTCCCTCAGGTCCCCAGGTTCTTGGCCTGTCTGCCTTCTTCCCACCTTTCAGAACTTTCTTTTTTTCCCCCTTAATATATGGAGTGTCCAAGGTTTTTTAGTTGTCTGCACTTATTTTAATAATTTAAGAGTCATTATAAAAATATCTATAAAAGTCTGGGCCGCTGAACTGGATCCCGCTGACCTGGGCTGTCCTGGGACCTGCAGGAGTCCTGCAAGCTGTTTTCACCCTCGCTGTCCACGTCCACGGGGTCTGACAGACATTCCTGGACAAGCGCTTCGCTGTCTGATCCTGGGTGGAAGAGGCAGCTCCTCCATCCCCAAACACCCTTGCACGCACCTGAGCAAATCTAAAATATTCAGTCTCAACCCCAGGGGAGGCTAGCAGGGTCAGGACCACGGCACCGGCAGCGGGGAGAGCCGGCCCCACTGGCAGAGGGGCACCACGAGGGAGGCTCCTCCCAGGGATTCCATCGCCAGCTAGCCTCCAGGTTGTGCAGAGCTGCACTCAGGCACCCAAGTCAGCTCCGAAGCTGCACTCTCATCCTGCGCAGCATGAGCTCTCACCCACCGGGGAGAGCAGAAGCAACTCCAGGAGGGCTGGGGTGTCAGCCCAGTGGTAGAGTGCTTGCTTAGTATGCATGAGACTCTGGGTTCCATCCTCAACACTGCCAAAGAAGGAAGGAAGGAAGGAAGAGGCAGAGGGAGGAAGAGATGGAAGGAAGGAAAAGAAGCTGGGCGTAGTGGTGTACACTTGTAATTCTAGTACTTAGAATAATTATTAATAGTAATTAGAAGGTTGAAACAGGAGGATTGCAGGTTCGAGGTCAGCCTCAGGAACTTAGTGAGTCCGTTTCAAAATAAAAAATAAAAAGGGCTGAGGGTGTAGATCAGAGGTAGCATACCCCTGGGTTCAATCCCCAGGAAGGAAAGATAGAAAGAAAGCCAGGTGTGGTGGTGCATGCTTGTAATCCCAGTATTCAGGAGGCTGAGACAGGAGGATTGCACGTTCGAGGACAACTTCAGCAAAGTGACACTTTCGTCAGCCTAACGAGACCCTGGTTCAAGGTAAAAATAAAAGAGGGCTGAGAGTATAGCTCAGAGGTAGAATGTCTCTGGATTCAATCCCCAGTACCACACACACACACACACACACACACACACACACACACACACGAAGAAGAAAAGAAAAGAAAGAAGGGGGGAGAGAAGGTAAGGGGAGGGATTCCAGGGTGCATGGATGGCTCCCCACGGTACCACACACCTGTGACATGTTGTGACTTCTTCCTCCCTTAATTTCTCAATTACTTTTAACTGCCCAGTCCTTTCTCCTTCCATTCTCTTTGTTCTTTGAATGTAGGTTATTTTTTCAGCCCATAAAGAAATCTTGGAAACTCCCTGGCAGACAGTGTTCACTTCTCACAACTTTTGTCATCCTTATTTAGAATTTTTGTGGCGCCTGTAGCTATGGCCCAAGAAATGTCCCTAAAGGATGGTTGATCAAGCCCTTCCCAGCATCTGTCTTGAAACTGTCTAGTTTCCCACTCGCCATCTCAGGGATTTCCCTCTCTCTGGCCAGTGGCGCCTGCACAGGCAAAGAAAAAGAAAAAAAAAAAAAAAAAACATACTAATAAAATTTCACCTGGAAGAGGAAGGAAGTAATTTCTAGATGGCTGGTGGTCAGGGCTTCCAGAAAGAAAGCATCTAGGTCTTGCAAAGTTTCTGCTGCTTGTCTCTGGAAATTTTGGTGATCTAGAATTCCATGTCTTCCTGGTTCAAAAGACCTTAGAAGCAATAGTCCTGCCAACACAGCTGTGGCCAAGAATGCGCCAGGTCGCTCAGTGGTAGTGGGTGTCCTCAGGCTCGCTCTGCTGGGTGGCAGCTCCTCTGCACGTATGGAGGGCTGTCTGGAGGTGGAGGGGAAGCCAGGGAGTCCACCAAGTGTCCCCTCCTGACTGGGCAGCAAGACTATGGGATTCAGAAGAAGGTCTTGATATGGAGCTACGTGGCAGATGGGCCCTGCTGAGGGGACCCTGGAAGGGGCAGGAGGAGCCCAGGTATCATTGGAGGCCAGGGGCACGGAGCCCCTCTCCTCGCTCTCTATTTCCTGTTACTGCACAAGGTTTTGCTTAGTTCTCAGGGAAGCGATTACTGGGATTGGCCTGTGTGTGTAGACAGGCCATTATCTTTCTTCACAGTTTTCAGATAACCCAACGGAGGCTCGGCGAGGCAGAGTCCCACAACACAGGCCCTTCCAGAGGCTTTTGCAGTGTGCTGAGCCTGTCCACAAATCAAGGGCCCAGCAGCCGCTTCCTGACTCCCACGTGCCTTGGGATTCGGCCCCTCAGGAGAGCGGGGCTGAATTCCTGAGACCTTTGCGGTGATGTCCACGTCCTTTGCCTGGGAAAAAGCTGAGATGGCTGCTGGAACCACGGGGACAGGCTTGGTCCAGGGCCCCATTCCCCAACAACAGCAGCCTGGGCTTCCCTGCTCTGGTTATTCACAAATATTTGTCAGAGGGGGCTGGTGGAGCAGGCCAGAACCAGCTCCTCTCTCTTCTGAGTTTGCCGTTGCTGGGTTTCGCTGATACCTTCTCAGGGGCCAGCTGGCTTCTCCCCATGAGACCTGTGGGTTTGGGGTTTGGCTTCATGGGAAAGAGCCGCTCTGTCCCCAGCAGCCGGGTGAGGAAGCTACATATCAGCTTAGACACCTGCCCATGTGGCCCCATGTGTGGGAGACATAGTGGACACCCAGCTTGGTAGCACTGTGACAAGACGGGGAAACATCCCCCCTGTTGTTTTTCGTGTGCTTTGATTCCCCCACTCTGGGGTAGGTCTTCTCTCGTTGTTGGGGGCGGGGGCAGCATAGGAGATAGGAGTAACATTACAAGAGCTTCTGGGAACACCTGCTATTATTGCAGTCATGTCCCTTTTGTTTTGTTTAGTTAGTTTGAGAATGGAAATTGTCAGTTTATGATTTTTCCATCGTTCATTTAGCTTATTCTTTCTCCTTTGGGTTCTGAAATCAGATGTCTTGTTTTACTCTAGGACAGCTCTCTTTTATTAAAAAAAAATAATAATAAAGTTCTTGGAACACTGCAGCTGCATTTTGGGAGGTGGGCATAGAGAGAAAAACTTCAGATTTTTGTTTTGAAAAATGGTTTTAACGGCGGTCCAAATGGAGACAAACGTCTCTCTGTTTGTCTTTTATTGCATAATCGTTCCCAACTAGATATTCCGAGGGCCACTGGCTTATTATGGTTCTCGCAATGTCGGACACTTTACCACATAATTTGTAGGTCTGCTTAAAAATTTCTGAAAGCAAAATTCCTAGGGCAAGTGGTTTTGAAGCTATGCACGGGCTCATATTTCTTGCTTCAGGAAAAGTGATGACTGCTCATTACCAGCATGGGCACCTCCAGCCCTGCCTACCTCTGCATGCCCTGCATGGGATCCCGTCTTCCCTGCCCCAGCTGCGGGGGCAAGTCAAGCACTCTGATGAATCTCAGATGCAGGCTTCCAGGTGCTTCTCTGCAGCTGGGGGTCTGTTTAGCCTAGCGTCGGCAGGTGGGGCCCAGAAGCAATGGAGGCCATGCAAACCAGCCTCAGGTTGCAGAATAACCAGGAAAAGCACTGGAGAGACATTTTCTCTCTTGAGGGAGACTCAGCATAAGCTTGGGATACACGATACACGAGGATCATAGTGTGGGTATTAATTGAGCACCTACTCATCAACCAGGGCTGAATTACATGATGGAAGTTCATGAGGTTTGTTCTGCATGACACTGCTTGCCAGGTCTGTCTGGGAGACTACCACTTGCTCAGAGCCTGCCTTGGACACTCAGAGTTGTGTGACCTGGTTGATTTCACCTCTCTGGTCCCATCAATGCCTGTCTCTGCCTCAGGGGTGGTTCTGAGGATTACCTGACAGTTTTAGAGATGAGAAAGGAAACCAATGTTCAGTGAGGTTGCTTTGTTTCACTAGGGTTGCCCAGTTAGTTAGTGGCAAGGCCTGCCCTGGAACTTGGCTTTGTGTTTCTGCTCTGACTTGCTATCTGAGTGGACCACTCACATGAGATCTTAGCTGCTCTTTGGAGAACCGTGGGCATTGCTATGAAACGTAGGCAAGAGTCACCCAGTAACTGCCAGGGTCATCGTCATCATCGTGGTGGCAAGAGCAGCAGTGTGCCAGCAGCTTCCTGAGCACTCCTCCTGCATCAGACCCACACCCCCGGTGATCCCCAAGGGAGAGGGAGAGGCGTGTCAGGAACACCCCTGCTGCAGATGCTCCCACACGCCAAGGTGCGCAGCTCAGAGTTGGGTAGGGAATAATTCAAAATGGGGGGGGGGTCTCTGCCAGCCAGGACAGAAGGCCTCACAAGCAATTTGTTAATTCACCACAGGGACTGAAGCATCAGTCCAGATGTCTACCTGGACAACGGGATGCTCCAGACAGAGATGCAAGGATCCCATTGGTCCCTCTGCACCCTGAAGGCAGAGAAAGCATTTCTTCTCAACTATAGAATGAATGAATGATGGAGGAAAGGGCTAGTTCAGTTATCATTTCATTAATTAAACTTGCTTTGAGATTTTACCTGACCTGGGGCTAACGGGAGATGTCAGTGGGCTCTCCCAAGGCCACAAAGCTCCTGGAACCCTCTGAAGGAAGCTAGGGGCTGTGTGTATGACGAAAACAGTTCAGCCGTCCCTAGGAAACCGCTCAACATTCCCCCAATCCCATTGGGCTTCAAGGCTCAGATCTGCCCACGATCCTGTCCCCAATCCTCCAGACCCAGACCTCGATTACAGTCTGAACCAGCCCCCACACATCCAGTATCTGCCGCCAGACTGTCCCCTGTGCTTCTCTGATCTGCCCTCAAAAGCACCCCCTCCTGCAGACGAGGTGAACCCACTCTGAATCTCCACCGGTGCACAGGGCTGCCGTCGGTACAGAGCTCAGATCCAGGTGGAGAGACAGATGCTAACCTGCTGGTTAGAAATAGGCATCTAGTTACAACCAGGGCCAAGAGTGGTAAAAGAAGGAAAGCAAGAATAGCACAGGGCTCTGTCCTGCTCTGGGGACCCAGAGGCAAGGCTGGCCATATAAGGTGCAGAATCTAGTGCAAGAAGAAAATCTGGGCCTAGTGTTCCAAAACTATTGATAAGTTCAAGACACTTGCATCAGAGCATTAAACCAAGCATGGGCCCTTCTGAAAATGGACCCTGTACATGTGCACAGGTTGCACACCCATGAAGCCAGCCCTGCCTCGAAGTAGCAGGACTGGACCTGAGAGTATACGGGTGAAGAGTAATAGTAATAAAATAGCTAACACATGAAGCACTTAGATTGAGCCAGGCACGGTTTTCACCTACCCCTAAGAGAGAGGTGCTATTGTTTACCCCACTTTTTTTCATGGCACTGGGGGTTGAACTCAGGGTCATTCTACGTCTGAGCTACACCCCTAGCCCTATTTTATATTTTATTATTTTGAAACAGAGTCTCAGTTGCGAAGGACCTCACTAAGTTGCTGAGGCTGGCCATGAACCTGGTGTACTCCTGTCTCAGCCTCCCAAGTACTAGGATTACAGGTGTCCACCACTGCACCCAGCTTGTTTACCCCATTTTATAGAAAAGTTGGCAAGGCACAGAAAGGGTAAGTAACCGGTGCCAGGCCACAGGATTTGCAAGTGGTATAGCATGGGTTTGGACTTGGGGAGTTTAGTTCTAGCTTGAGTGCCCTCAGCCACCGTGCTTTCCTGCTTTGAGGTTCTGAGGCTGCTCCTGGGTCCTGACGGCCTGGTGTAGCCTGCACAGTATTGCTGAGCCACTGAAGCCCAAATCCAGAGGACTCCAGGCCTTGGCCAAAAGCATAGCGGTGGGGCTGTGGGCTGTCCTATGCAGAGGAGAGTACAGAAGCATGGGCCAGACAGGGGGATGCCAGGGTGGCAGGCTGAGCAGGACCCACTGGGGATGGGGAGGCTGGGGCCTGCGAGAGGGAGAGCAGGGAGGGCGTCTGGAAACCGGCCCTCCAGCCCTGGCTCCACTGAGTCTGGGGCAAACCACAGAAGCCACGCGTGGCCCTCGGGCTCCCATATGTGCTGGGAACAATCCTTTCCCCACCACAGTCTGCCACTGCCTGTGGCTGGGACCTGAGAGGGAGGGCTGGGGGCTGGATTTTAAGATGGCCTCTCTGCTGCACGGCTGCACTGCACTGCCGCCGCCGCTGGTCTCCAGGTCTCTATTTGGCCTCTATTCAGGGCAGCACGGAAGGCGGAGGGAGAATGGATCTCTTGGGGATACTAGGTGGGGCCCTGCCCTCACTGACTGCTGAAGCATTCACGGGGCCTCCCTCTCAAACCACTTTGCCCAACACTGATTTGCGGGGTGACCAGGTAACCCTCCTGGTGTCTCATTGATCCTGGCTGCAGATGGAGAATGCAGTGCTTCCTGGGGTGGGTTCCCCCCTCCTCGTGATTCCTGCCTGGACCACAAGGCTGGCCCGAGCTCACAGTGAAATAAAGCCCGGGAAAGCCTTTGGGGACAAAGGCACATTATAAATACCAAGCCTTATTTTTGTTCCAGAGTGAATCAGGCATTCCAAGAATCCTTGGCCTCAAAGTTCTGGGGCTGCGTGATGTCATGGGAAGTTGGGAGTTGTCAGGCTCCACGTGAACCTGGTGGCGTGGTTCCAGGGGAAGGCCCTCGCCCTTCCGCTCAGCCCAGCCAAGCCCCGCAGTCTCCCAGGTCCAGACTGTGGACCCCCACTGCAGCCTGCAGGCGGGTCTGGGCACCCCCTGCCAAACCCCGCGAGTTACAAAGTACTTCAAAGGATAGACATTGGAGCCAGACCCCCAGAATTCAAGTCCTGACATTGCACTTCCAGCTGTGCAACTTTGGGCTAGTTCCTTAACCTTTCTGGGACTTGGCTTCTTCATCTATAAACTGGGGACAAATAGAAAATTCATCATCATAGGGTTCTCTAGAGTTTTAAAGGAGTTGATGTAAGTGCTATATTAGTGTTTCCTTGTAATAATATTATATTGTGGGATTTCCAAGCCCCGCATATACCACGAATCCCCCAGATGTGTGCTGTGCACCCGAAGTACAGGTCGGGGGACCCAGGCTGCCTCAAGTGTCAACAGGATGTCCACCTCTGGCTCCTGTTCTAATTCTGGTCTTGAAGCGCTGCCCTTTGGACATAGTTTCCTACTATAAAATGTTTTATCACCAAGCACCTCCCCTGCCATCATCTAAGGGGAATACTGCTCAAGGGGTCCCCTAAGCTTGGGGGTCACAGTCAATGACCTCCTTACCCCAGTGTCCACCACACCTGCATGGCAGCCATCTATCTATCTATCTGGCTTACTCCGTGAGCTGACTGACTTCAGGTGACCCCCAGGACCTCACCTTTCCATATATATATATGGAATATATATATATATATATATATATATGGAATATATATATATATATATGGAATATATATATATATGTGGAATATATATATATATATATATATATATATATTCCATATATATATATATATATATATATTTGTACTGGGGATTGAACCCAGAGACATTCTACTTCTGGCTACATCCTCCAGATATTCTTATTTTGAAACAGGATCTTGCTAAGTTGCTGAGACTGGTCTGGAGCTTGCGATCCTCCTGTTTCATCCACTGCCTATTTTAATTTCACCAGCTCCAGTGGAGCAGCCTCCACTCAGGAGCAGCCAGGGCAGAAAGGAAAAGGGAGGGAGAGAAAGCCCCCAAGTGTGACCAACTGCTGGGCCCTTCTGGAAGAGGAGAGTGGGGAAGTGGCTAAGTGGAGGGAGGCACAAGACGCAGCTGGGGTCACCCACCTGAGGGAGCCTCCTAGGGACCTAAAGAGGCCGGAGGGAGACTCAAGCTACCATGAGCCATTGTGATGCCCCTCGTAACCTGCCTGATCTGCAAGCAGCACCTCTTCCCGGAAGCCCCCCTGGGTCTCACAGCCCTCCCAGGAGTCCTCAGCATCAGCGGCAGCAGGCTGCGGTGGCAGCTTGGGAATCACCTCTGGTTTTGCACTTGTCTGGCCTGGGTTCACCTCTGGTTTTGCCCCTGTCTGGCCAGCTGGTTAGGCAAGTTGCCTAACCTCTCTGCCCCTTTGTTGTCCTGTCAATCAAACGGATGCCCCAACAGCTATGTGGGGTGGCCACAAGGACCAGGTGGGCTGGTCCTCGGGAGGTACCTGGCCTCAGCTCCTCATTCCAGCCTCCCCCCCCCCCCAGCCAGGCTCTGCCCCGCCCCCTCTGTGCTGTTCCACATTACTAGGGCTTCCTGCCTTCACCCCCATTCTCGGGGCTGGAGTAGAGGTAAAATGGATACAGGCATGTGAACAGCACAATCGTAAGGACACTGAACTCATCATTGTCCCTTAAACTTCGCTCCCTCCCTCCCAAGTCTTCACTGAATAGTAATCCCACCTTATCTGCGGTGTGGCTCTCTGTGGTTTCAATTTTCCACATAAACCATGGCCCCCATATATAAAATGGAAAATTCTAGAAATAAACAATCCACAAGTTTTAAATTGCTTGCTGTTCTGAGTAGCATGATGGAATCTCACCCCCTCCTGCTCCATCCCCCCCTTTGTCCAGCGTATCTACACTGTATGCGCTACCCACCGCTAATCATTCGTAACTGTCTCGGTTACAGGATTGACTGTCATGATCGCACAGTGTTTGTGTTTAAGTAACCTATATTTTACTTAGTGACGGCCCCAAAGTGCAAGAGTAGTGATGCTAGCGACTCAGCGATGCCAAAAAGAAGCTGTGAAATGCTTTCTTTAAGCAAAAAAGTGAATGTTCTTGAATTCGTAAAGAAAGAAAGGAGCTGAATGCTGAGGATGGTACGATCTAAAGTAAGAACAAGTCTTCTGCCTGTGAAGTTGTGAAGCTGAAAAGAAGGAGATCTGTATTAGATTTGCTGTTTTGCCTCTGACTGCAGAGCTAGGTGTTCAGCAAGTGTCCAGTCACTTTCCTTGGTTAATCTCGTGGCTTGGGCGCCGCCCCATCTCCCACCAGCACACAAGGGCGAGAACAGCCCGGGAGATTATTCTGAGAGCTAAAGACTGTATTCACGTACTTTTTATTAGAATATGCTGTTGTAATTGGTTTATTATTAGTTATTGTTGTTAATCTCTTTCTGTGCCTAACTTATAAATTAAACTTTATCATAGGAAAAGCCATCTAGATGTAGTGTTTAGTACTATCTGCAGTTTCAGGCATCCACTGGGGGGTGAGGGGGTCTTAGAACTTGTCCTCCACGGACAAAGGGGAACACTGTACCCAAATGGGAACAGTAATGGATACACTGGGTGCTTCCTACCCGTCGAGGACACACATGTTCCCATTTAATCCTCTCCGCAACCCTGCGGGAGCCTTTCTCCCCTCTGAGAGGTTGAGCAGGGAGCCTGTCCAGGGCCCGGCTCTGAACCCCAATCCTGTGCCTCTGGGGCCTGTGCGCTTTACTGAGTGAGCGTCTGACCTACGTGCCCTCTTCCGAGGAGAATTTCTCTTTGCTCCCTGAAATAAACCTGCAGTGGCAGGAAGAACTAAGACTGCATGGGGCTGAGCATTTCCATTCGTCCAAGCCAGTCTTGGAACTGGTGGAAAGGACCGCAGCCGGTGAAAGTAAGTCAGGAAAAGCAAAAACCTCTTGGCAAGCCCATTTCTTCTCTCCCAGATTTTCTGAATTAAGGGTTTCACTTTGAGGCCTGGGTGTGACATTGAGCAGTGACCCCAGGACTCTAGAGGAGCACCAGCGTCTCTGGATGACAGGCCCCACACATCTCTGCTCCTCCTGGTGGCCTTCCACATGGGGTCCCCCAAGTTTTACAGCTAACAGGAATCCCCTGGAGAGCTTGCTGAGGCAAGGACTTGGGGTTTCAGAAGTTGGGCACTGGCTGGCAAGCTGGGCTCAGTAGCTCCCCCTGCAAAAACAGTTTGTTATTCATTTACAATACAACTGCAGCTGATCCAGGGACTCAAGGGAGATGAAGTGTGAGAGTAGAATTCTGCCTCTTGGGCTTCCTGCCCTGACACCTGGGTGGAGCCACGTGCGCCTCAGGAGTGTTCCTTTGCTGCCCTAAGCTCAGGTTATCAGACTCCAGGAATCTGTTACGTGCGGGGGCCCAGGTGCTACAAGGAGGCATCCTGCCCTAGGGACCTTAAAACCGAGTGGCCGACTGCAGTGTCACAAAACACAGCCATGAGCACAGCACGAGGAAAGACTTGTCCGATGAGTCTTGAGAGTGAGGTCAGGGGAGGCTTCCTGGAGGAGGTGGGGTGATGGAGAGACCACAGAACAGGGAGGAAAACTCCAGAGGGAGAGGAGCAGAGCCCCTACAGAAGTAAGGATGGAGCCAGGCCTGGTGGTGCACGCTTGTAATCCCAGTACTTGGGAGGCTGAGACGGGAGGATCCGGGTTCATGGCCACCCTCAACTACTTAGTGAGGCCCTCCACAACTTAGTGAGACTGTTTCAAAATAAAGAATAAAAAATAGGACTAGGGGTGTAGCTCGGAGGTAGAATGCCCCTGGGTTCAATCCCCAGTACCACACACACACAAAAAAGTAGGGATAGGAGAATCACCCCAAGTTCTGCAGAGGAGCAGCAAGTCTGCCATGGACCAGGGCTAGGACCAGGGAATGCACCGAGGTCTTTCAGCTCCCTGTGTCTGGATGTAAAGACCATGGCCACACAGAGGTTTCTCCTCTACCCACTATGTCGTGCAGCCAGGACCATCATCTTCCCATGGGTGACCCACTGTCCTCTCGGAAATGCTCCCTTCTTCCTCTTCCTGCACCCCCCTTGCAAGCCTGGCCCTCCTCCTTGTTGCCCAGGTGAGAGCCGGAGAGGCAGAGCCCCCATCTGCTCCTGCAGGCACCTGGGCTTCCCACCATCGCCCTCTCTTGTTCTAGTCCATGTCCATATTTTGGAGGTAAGAGAGGGAGAGGGAGAGGGAAAAGAAAAAAGAAAGGAAGGAAGAAAAGAAAGAAAGAAGAGAGGGAGGGAACGAGGGAAGGAGGAAGGGAGGGAGGGAGGGAGGAAGGGCGAGCCAGCTAGCTTCAGAGCTTTCCAGTTACCAGAACATATTTTTTCAGATAAGCACGCCATGGCCCTGAGATCCCAAACATGAGTGTTCCTAAGGTGAGACACAAGGGAGCCACATTCAGGAGGAAGCAACCATGGCCCTGATCTAGGGGAAGAAAGGAAGCCCAGAGCAGCCCCTGAGCTGGCTGGGCTCTCAGGAAGGCCGAGGCTCCCTCCCCACTCCATTAGCCACGGCCTCCGCCACCCTCCTGGGACAGCCTCCGCCTCCCACTTCATTACTGACAGGTTTGCTGTCCCTGAAGGGCTGTTTGCTCCGTCCTGGGGAGGAGAGGAAATGTGGAATGGAGTTGGCTGGAGGTGGGCCTCCCTCAGGACACATTTTTCAGCCAGGGCTGATGAGACCGATGTGTCCTCGGGGAGACTTCACGGTGGGGGAAGAGCCCCGAGAGCTTCACACATGATCCTCAGCCTCAGCCTGGCCACCTGGGACATGGCTTCCCAGAAGATGGTTTCTTCCAAAACACAAGGACCTGTAGGAGGGTGCTGATGACCTCCACTCTGAATGTCTGCTTAGCCAGGCTTTGGTGTACGTGTTCTGAGACATTCAGTTGGGTGACAAGGACTTCCTCTCCCAAATGCTGGGGTCCCAAGGCTTGGAGTGGTGAATTTAAAATTAACCATGGGCAAGGTGTTACACGTCTGTAATCCTGTGCTTGGGAGGCTGAGACAGGAGGATTGCAAGTTCCAGGCCAGTCTCAGCAGCTCAGTAAGACCCTCAGCAACTTAGTGAGACTCTGTTTCAAAATAAAATAGCATTGGGGAAGTGGCTCAGGGGAAGTGGTACTGGGTTCAATCCTCAGTACCAAAAAATAAAATAAAAATTACCCAAAGACATTTCCCTAGAAAAATCTAACTCGTAAGTTCAGGAGGAAATGATGGAAGTCATTTTATGACTTTCTAATGCTAGTTTTAGGTAAGAATCATCTGTAGAGGCCAAGGGGTGAGAATCTGAGGACAAACAGAATGTTGGCATAGTTTCAAATGTTTCCCTGTGAGATATTTCTTAATGACAAAGGAGAAACTCATAACTTTACAGTGGAAAAGGACAGACACCACCTGAACCAGTTAGACAGAATCTAGCTCGCCAGTCATGGAATGAAAGCACAGTGTGTACCTACTGATACAATGCACGGAGAACACAATACGTCTAACCCGAGTCTAATCATGAGGAACTGCCAGAGAAAGCCGTGTAGAGGGCCCTTCCACAAAATTACTAGTCATTCTTAAAAACAAAGTCAATGCCACAAAGTACAGACTTTAGAATTGTCCCAGGTTAAAGATACTAAAGAGTTGGGTGTGGTGGCACACACTTGTAATCCCAGCTACTCAGGAGGCTGAGGCAGGAGGATCACAAGTTTGAGACCAGCTGTGGCAATTTAGCAAGGCTCTGTCAATAAAATTTAAAGGGAGGTAGCTCAGTGGTAGAGAGTTTGCCTAGCATGCTTGAAGCCTTGGTTTCAATTCCAAGCACCATACACACACATATACACACCCACAAAGACATCAAAGAGACATGACTGTTAAGTGTATCCCATGATCTAGAATCATGGACGACACACAGGTAAGGTCTATAGATGAGGTTACAGTATAGCATCTATGTACTGTATTCGTTTTGTGATTCTGATCTCTGTGTTATGGTTATGAAACTCTTGTTTTAAAGAAACACAGTGTGAAGTATTAAGCAGGAAAAGGGCATTATTTTGGCAACTTAACTCTCAGAAAAGAATGCATATGAGAGAGAGAGAGAGAGAGAGAGAGAGAGAGAGAGAGAGAGAGAGGGAATGAATGAATATGAATGTCAACATCTGGGCACTGTGGGTGAAGGGCAGATAGGAATACTTTGTATGATTCTTATAACTTTTCTGAGAGTCTGAAATATTGTTGAAATTAAAAGGTTTTGGCCTGCACCACTGCCTGGGATCTGGCCTGTGCCCAAAGGGGCTCTCGAGCTGTGCCCTCCCTCCCTTCAGGAGGCATAGAGGGCAGGACCTTGGCGGATGGCTTTCTTGCTGGCCACTTGCAGAATGAGTAGACCCCCCAGGGTCTGGGAGAGGAGCCGACTCCATCCCTGAACCCCCAGGATCCCTGCTGCATGTCTTGGGCTAGGATGGGGCGCAAATGTCACACTCTCCCCTGCCTCAGTCCTGCTGCCCCCCTGGGGGTTTGGATTCAGGATTTGTTCCTAGTGTCTAAGACTGACAAGAAACTGACAGAGGCAGATGCTTATCTACAAATCTTGATAGAACAATTAAAGCTTTTTGATGACAAAATTATAAAGATGACGAAGAGAGAAAAAGAAAATTGAAACTCTCAAAGAGACAACAAATAGCATGGTAGAATCACTTAAACACTGCATCGTGCTGCTGCAGGTTGCTAAAAGCACTATTAATCCTGTAGATGCAATATATCCAACTAGTCCCTGGGAACCTGTGACCAGCACAATGCCTTCCCGGACTGTCTTACCTCCAGAACCTGCTCAGTTGTGTAAGTCAGAGCAGCGTCCATCTTCTCTCCCTGTTGGACCTGTATTAGCTATCTCAGGATATCATCTGACTCCAACACAAATAGTACAGGCAGTGGGCATTCGCCATCTAGCAGCAGTCTAACTTCTCCGAGCCATGTCAACCTGTCTCCTAATACAGTCCCAGAGTTCTCTTGCTCTAGTAAGCAAAGATGGAGTCTATGATGCAGATGAATTCTATCAAAGTGGCTCATCCCCAAAGCGCTTAACAGCTTCTTCTGGATCCGCCTCAGTCCTCACACACAGTGGCTGGGGAAATAGCCTGAAGCACCCAGATACTATAGAGTCATTGAATTCTTCCATGTCCAACGGGACAAGTGACATTGACCTTTTTTGATTCCCATGATGGCGGGGAGGCTGGGTCAGCAGGCAAGCCAAGAGTGTTATCTTGTAGCTTCTCACAAGGTCAGGCTTGGGATGGATTCTACTAAGATAGTTCTTCCAACATTTATTCTTGAAAGAATATCTCTTTTATTTTATTTTTTATTTTATTTTATTTTTTTTGTGGTACTGGGGATTGAATCAGGGGCATTCTACCTCCGAGCTACACCTCCAGCTCAACTTTGTATTCTTTATTTTGAAACAGAGTCTCACTAAGTTGTGGAGGGCCTCACTAAGTAGCTGAGACTGGCCACAAACCTGTGATCCTCCTGTCTCAGCCTCCCAAGTACTGGGATTACAAGTGTGTGCCACCATGCCTGGCTAGAAGATCTCTTTAGAAACATATGCAGACTTCTTTGCCCACCTCGACCTGTTTGTGAGCATCAGTTACCAGAAAGATCCCAGGGGTGAATGGTTCAGGTTGTGAAGTGGTACCTCCCTGCCTTCCATGAGGAAAGGATTGGTCACCAAAAAGCCATGACCCTCATCTTGGGTGAGATCTTTCAGTGTCACTGGACACAACCCAATGACACTGACAAGAACAAGAGCTAGTTTCAGAAGGACCAGTCCCGAGTTTACAAAACCAGCGTAACATTAATGGCTGAGTGGGTTCCCCATCATCCACTCATTTCAGTCTTTTATGCTGAGTGTTTTAACAAGAAGATAAGACTCAATGCTCATATCTGGACTAAATCAAAATTCCTTGGAATGTCAATTGGGGTGCGTGACACAGGGCAGGGCTGTGTCTCATGTCTCTGCTATGGTGAACATGACATTCTCACGTTCCCCGATGTCTATCCTGACAGTGCCTTGGTTGGAATGAGGAAGAGACTGCAATATTAACTGCTCCAAAATGGGCTATAGTACAAATATCTTCCACACCAAGCCTTTCTATGGGGGCAAGAAGCACAGAATCACGCTGAGATTTTTTTTCTCCAAATGACAAGAAATCTTTTTGCTCAATTGAAGTAGAATGGAATGGTGTAATGTATGCAAAATATGCAACAGGGAAAAATACGGTCTTTGTAGACACCAAGAAATTGCCTATAATCAAGAAGAAAGTATGGAAGTTGGAAGATCAGAAAGAGTGTGAATCCCGTGCTGCCTTTGGAAGGAAGTCACTTTCCACTGAAAAATTAGAGACATTGATGCAGAAACTGAAGCGAAGCACAGACCTGAAGAAAGACAAAGAGCAGAAGTCTGAGGAAGGAAGAAGGAAATTCAGTGGGAGACAGAGTTACTCCATGAAGATGGAGGATGCTGGGGTTATAGGAACCATTACTGAAAAGTGTTGGTGCTGTGAAGCTTTAGGTAGAGAAACACAAAGTTTGCACCTGGTGACCAGGGCAGGAGCCTAACTAAGCAACGATCGCCCTTTGAGAGGACCTGTGACTCTGTCCGTATTGTACTGGTTCCCATCGCAGGGATCCTGGACTCTGGCGCAGATGAACAATTAAAGTGGGAAAAGCTTCTTCTTTTTTTTTTTTTTTTTTTTTTCCTCTGTGGCAGTTACAATTTTGACTTCAATCCTGAGGAAATTTCATGTTTTGAAACAAGATGTCTGCTCCTTTTCCAGACCTCACGCTTTGAAAAGCATTTATAAACTCGAGTCTCACTCTCCTTTCTAGTTCTGCTATTAAGACATGGCACACAACCTCTGTTTCCTAGTTATGTAGAACCTTGGGTTCTCGCTCTATAAATATATACACTCATATATATACCTGATGACAGGTTTTTCATAAATATTCCATCTACTGTAAATATTGGTTCCTTAGGGTTGTTTTAGAAAATTAGTGCAATATATTAAAATCAAGAGTGAGGAAATTTTATGGTTTCTCCTACAATAACTTTTATTTTAGAACTGAACTACTATTAAATGTTATCTAAACCTGCATTACGATTTAATTATACTCAGACTCAGTGCTTCTTAAGGTTTCATAAAGTAATTTTCCAACCTTATTTCTAAAAAAAAGAAATAAAAATTAAAAAAAAAATGGGTAGGCTTTGGTTAAAAGGGGGAGAGGTAGGGAGAGCTTTCTTTCTTTCTTTTTTTTTTTTTTGCGGTACTGGGGATTGAACTCAGGGACATTCTACCTTCGAGCTATACCCCCAGACCTATTTTTTATTCTTTATTTTGAAACCAGGTCTCACTAAGTTGCAGAGTGCCTCACTAGGTAGCTGAGGCTGGCTGTGAACCCGGATCCTCCGGTCTCAGTCTCCCAAATGCTGGGATTACAAGCGTGCGCCACCATGCTCGGCTGGGGGATCTTTCTAGAAGAAACAACACACTTTATTTTTCTTGAGTCTATCTCCTTTACACTAGGCAAACCAAATAAAACACCAGCACCCTCGGTAACAAGTCCGCCCACCCTTTGGGTAACACTAGCAAAGTGGAATTTCCTGAAGCAATGTCCTGTTTCCCAGGGCGGGCCTGTATGGCCCCTATCAGGAGACCTGCTCCCTGGTGGGTGGGGAGAAGGCTGGATTTTTATTATTCCTGTCTTTACCCGTGTGAAAACTGAGGCAATTTAGTGGGCTGCCTTAGATGGGCCCTGCTCAGATCTTTTAGACTTGAGAACTCATCTCATTGTAATGGAATATCTTGGAAACACCCTCAGCAATAAAAAAAAAATACAATATAAAGAAGTTAGTTTATGTCCAATATAGTTGTTTCTAGATTGTTATGTTAATGGAACTGAATTATAAAGTTTATATTTAGCATAATCTCTCTCTTTTTTTTTTTTTTTTTGGTACTGGGGATTGAACCCAGGGGCCTTCTACTGCCAAGCTATACCTCCAGCCTTATTTATTTATTTAGAAACAGGGTCTCATTGAGTTGCTGAGGGTTTCACAAAGTTGCTAGCCCCAAACCTGCAATCTTCCTGTCTCAGCCTCCAAAGTACTGGGATTACAGGCGTGCACCACTACGTCCAGTGAATACCATCTTTAATAGCACTCATGAAGAGGCAAAATTGAACCTTCTTCCGTTTATCAAGTGATGTTTTCTTTGTTCATTGTAAACGAGTTATGAAAGGAAAAGCATGATTGTCTACAAAGAAATTTCTAAATGACATACTCTCATTACCTTGTGGCTTTGGCACTAGACACCCACTAAACCCTAAGCGAAAGTGTGACTATATAAGGTATAAGAAGAAACAAACAGCAAAAACTGATTTTGTGACCCACTGTTTGGAATTTTTGAATTTTATGTTTTTTAAATAAAAATCCACTGGCTTGTTTTTGTAATACTCTGCTTTGTTTCTAAATGATGAGACGAAAAATTTTCAGGAAGTGCTCCCAATCCCTTTCGCCCCGGCAGCCCCACAGGAGCAGGAGGTCGGGGACCCCTGTGAACAGCCAGATGCCTGCAGGCTGCAAGAGAGAAGTCTGACCCGCGGTCTCTGCAGGGCACCCAGAGGCAGGATTATTACCTCTTATATGTTCCTCACAGACCAACCTTTTAATATCGGTGATCTTTAATGCTTCCTGCCTTTAACCAACTGTCCATTATGGGTAAAAATTAAATATTTGACTAAGAATGAAAATAATTTAAAAGTGCCTAATGGTCAAAACCACCAGAGTGGCTCTCGGGGCTGTGGAGGGGCCGTGTCTCAGGTGGGCCTGTGACCCCCTTTTGGCCGATGCTCTCAGCCACCGCGGGCCTCAGGCCATGCTGTCCTGAAGGTGAAAAGCACCCAGCAGAGGGCTGAAAGCCACACTCAGCAGCCAGTGCGGCTTGGGTTAGGACCACGCATGCTGCTGGGCAAAGCTCTTATTGGTCTGTGCCTCAGTTTCCCCATTAGGGAAATGGAGGAATAAGGATGCTGAAGGCTCTGTTTAAGGTTCTGAGGGTTGAACAGGTTGTCCCTAGGCCATGCTTGATGAAGAATAGGGATGAGTAAGTAGCTCCTGTCACCGCTTCACTGGGGACACAGCAAGGACACAGAGCTCCAGGCACAGTGCTCTTACTTCCTCTGTGTGAACCTGGAGGCCGGAGCCCAGAGGCGCCTCCTCTGCCATCCCCATGGCTCCGGGGTGCAGGCTCTGCCACCTGCAGCTCCCCGGGGACAGCTGCAGGGTCTGGCTTCTCCTGACCACCCCTTAGGGACTCTGAGGGTCTCAGCTCCTGAGGGGCGCTGCCCGGGTCTCCACAGCCCACCGAGGGTGCTCTGTTTCTCCCCGGCCCTTTTCTCCAGCGTCGACAGTCAACGTCCCCAAGTTGGTGGCCTGCACCCACAGCTCATCCTGGAGGCAGGAACTACATGGTACTCCTGGAAGGACCAGGCTACGTGGAGCTGGTTGTCTGGGCTCCTGCCAGGGCCCAGGGGCTCCAGGAAGAGAACCTGAGCTGGGGGACGAGGAGGGCATTTTGGAACCTGGAAGTAAGGCCTCAGGGGCTCCGGTCCCAGCAGTCCTCACTGGCTCTGTCCCCAGAGGGAGCAGCGACACTCCCTGTGCTGAGCACAGCCCTGAGGGAAAACCAGGGTGAGGCAAGGACAGTGGAGGGCTAATGAAGATGCCCCCGGGCCCCAGGTCCTCTTGTTTTGATAATAATAATAATGACAACAGGTACCAGGACAATGAAGGCCCTGGATGGCACTGCGCTGTCCCAAGAACACAAACTCTATGGGTAGAGAGCGACATATTTATCCTCATTTTGCAGTCGATGAAACTGGTACAGAGGGGTTAAGAAACTTGTTCCAGGGCCGGGCGTGGTGGCACATGCTTGTAATCCCAGCATTTGGGAGGTTGAGACTGGAGGATCCGGGTTCGCGGCCAGCCTCAGCTGCTTAGTGAGACCCTGTTTCAAAATAACGAATAAAAAATAGGCCGGGCGTGGTGGCGCACGCTTGTAATCCCAGCATTCGGGAGGCTGAGACCGGAGGATCCGGATTCAACGCCAGCCTCAGCTACCTAGTGAGGCCCTCCACAACTTAGTGAGACCCTGTTTCAAAATAAAGAATAAAAAATAGGGCTGGAGGTATAGCTCGGAGGTAGAATGCCCCTGAGTTCAATCCCCAATACTGCAAAAAAGAAAAAAAGAAACTTGTTCCAGGTCACACAGGGAGGAAGCAAGAAGCTAGGAGAGCCCACAAAGACACTACGTTTTGGATTTGGAGAGAAATAATTCAAATACAACACTAGAATATTTCTAAACCCATCAGTGATTTTTTTTTTTTTTTTTTCAGTACTGAGGATTGAACCCAGGGGCGTTCTGCCTCCGAGCTATATTCCTAGCCCATTTTTATTCTTTATTTGAAACAGGGCCTCCCTAAGTAGCTGAGGCTGGCCTCCAACCTGCAATCCTCCTGTCTCAGCCTCCTGAGTACTGGGATTACAGGCGTGCACCACCACGCCTGGCTCATCTGTGATTTTTTTAGTGGTCTGACTTTGGCTGCTCCAAGTTTCCACTGAGCCGACCACAGGGGAAGGAGAGGTACAGGAATGGTGGCCACTTCTTCCAAAGCCAGCACTTCTGTGCTCTCTGGGGACACAAAGGATCAGGAGAAGGTGACAGTCAAGGACGGCTAGGGGCAAAGACTAGGGTAGCCAGCAATGTCCTGACTGGTGGTGGTCTTCCAGGCATGAAGGGATCGTGAGTAAACTGAGGAATGACCATGTGATCCCGAGGGGCAACTGTACTGGTAAGGGTGCTGGAGCAGCCTGGTTCTACCTGATGCGTTAGGTGATCCTGGGCAAGATGCACGACCGCTTTCTGCCTCAGTTTCTCTATCTGTCAAATGGGGACAAAACAGTACCTAACTCAAAGAATGGATATACTGATGACATGCATTGATATTTGCAGAGTGCTTTCAACATATGTGTGCTCTCTAGGAATTGTGTGTGTGTGTGTGTGTGTGTGTGTGTATGTTTTACTGGTGATTGAACTCAGGGGTGCTCTACCTCTGAGCTACACCCCCAGCCTTATTTTATTTTTTATTTGGAAAAAGGGTCTCAATAAATTGTAGAGCGTCTAAGTTGCTGAGGCTGGCTACAAACCTGTGATCCTCTTGTCTCAGCCTCCCAAGTACTGGGATTACAGGTGTGCGCCATTATGTCCAGCTCTCTAGGAATTTGTAAAATACAGAGGGTAGACCTGGCAGAGCCCTGCAAGAGGTAATCGGGGCGGCCCAGATGCCTGGGGAGTGGAAAGGGATGGGAGGCGGAGGGTAAGGAGCAACAGGTCAATATTCCGACCATCAGCACCCCCCCCCCCCACCACCACGATCTCTGCCAGGCAGGGGGCAAGGCCTTCGAGGCCAGTGGGCCACCTTCCCAGAGGCCCACGGGGCAGGGATTCTGTACTTAGCAAAGGTGTCAACAGGCCACAGGGCCTGGGTGTGCTTCCTGGCATCCAGCTCAGGGATTCGGCTCGCCCCTCAAACACCCTGCTTCCCTCTAGAGCCTGTGCTGCCTGCCCACCATTCCTCTGCTCTGGCTGGAAGGCTCCAGAGCCAGCAGGAATCATGCTCTCTTACAGGTTTGGGAGGAGGAGGTATAAGGAGTACTGCACATCGCCAGGATGACACTCAGAATTTCAGTGTCGTGGGCCCCAGAAGGAAGCAGAAGCCATAGAGACCGAGTGACCGGCCGCCCAGAGTGGACGGTGGGAACTGAGATGTCTTCCTGCTCTGAGTCTCCGACGCTGGCTTCCTCATCACATAGAATGCAACAGGTGCTGACACTCTACCTAGCGCGTTGGTTCTACAGAACATTGTCTCTTCCCACTAAGTGACAGGCTCCATAGTACCTGTGAACCTTGACACACAGCATGCAAATAGTAACCAAGTAATAACCAATGTCTCCAGCTGTGTAACCAACTCACATCTGGGCTGAGGCAGGGAGGCATCCCCGCGTAGGGATGTACTTTCAGGTAGAGTGGTTAGGGCAGGTCTCACTACAAAGGTGACACTGGGCAATGACTTTAGGGAGGGGAGAGAGAGGCCATGTTTATGTCCGGAAGAGGAGCAATCCAGGTAGAGGGTCAGCATGTGCAAAGGCCCTGAGGTAGGAGCTTGCTGTGATATGCTCAAGGTCGCTGTGAGGGCCAGTGTGGCTGGGGTGCAGAGAGAGGGAGCGTGGTACGTAGTAAGATCAGAGAGGCAATGGGACCCTGTAGACCACTGAAATACTTTATCTATTATCCTATGTGAAATGGGAACCACTGAAGGTTCTGGACAAAGCAATGGCATTTAAAAAGGCAGAATCAGTCAGGCATGGTGATGCACTTGTAATCTCGGTACTTGGGAGGCTCAGACAGAAGGATCGCAGGTTTGAGGTCTGCCTCAGCACCTTAGCAACACCCTCGGCAACTTAGTGAGACTCTGTTTCAAAATTAAAAATAAGAAGGGCTAGGGGTGTGGCACAGAGGTAGAATGCCCCTGGGTTCAATCCCTAGTACTGCAAACAAAACAAAATAAAACAAAACCCTCCATGGTCAATAAAAGAAACGTGTGTCCCCAGCCTCCTCCTGGCCCAGCCACAGAGGAACCAACTCCTTAGGGGCGGGAGGTAAAGGCAGGAGTGTCCCCACGGGGCTGCCCGTCCTTGACTTCTCTGCACGTGGGGAGGCAGAAGCCTGCTGGGTGACGCATGGCCAAATGGTGGCTCGTGGAGACGGCAGTGGGCACGTCACTCAGGGGTCGGTGGGGGGTTGGACAGACACAACTTTTTTTTTTTTTTTTTTTTTTTGCGGTGCTAGGGATTGAACTCGGAGGCATTCTACCTCCAAGCTACACCCCCAGTCCTATTTTTTATTCTTTATTTTGAAACCGAGTCTCACTAAGTTGCAGAGGGCCTCACTAGGTAGCTGAGGCTGGCCTCAAACCCGGATCCTCCGGTTTCAGCCTCCCGAATGCTGGGATTACAAGCGTGCGCCACCACGCCCGGCTCTGGACAGACACAACTTTAGGGAGCACACAGTTGGCTGAATGTGGGTGCAGCACAAGTGCCTGGGGCGACTGGTCAGATGGGGAGGCCAAGTCCCCGAGGCCTGGGCTTCCTGCCCAAGGATGGACCAGCCAATGGCAGCTTCGCCAAGAGGGCTGTCTGGGGGCTCACCAGCCACGGCAGGGCAGGTCCAGAGAGGTCCTGACCCAGAGGACTGCTTTTATTCCTTTTTCCACTGTGAACATTTCAGATGTGGAGCCATCCTTCTCTGATTGTGTGTGTGTGTGTGTGTGTGTGTGTTTATGGTACTGGGGATAGAACTCAGGAGCCTTCTACCTCCGGGCTATACCGTGAGACCTATTTTATTTTTTTATTTGAAAACAGGGTCTTGCTGCCAGGCGTGGTGGCGCATGATTATAATCCCAGTACTTGGGAGGCTGAGACTGGAGGATCTGGGTTCTCGGCCAGCCTCAGCTGGCCGCAACTTAGTGAGACTCTGTTTCAAAATAAAGAATAAAAAATAGGACTGGGGGTGTAGCTTGGAGGTAGAATGCCTCTGGGTTCTATCTCCAGTACCACTAAACAAACAAACAAACAAACAAAAAACAAGGTCTTGCTAAGTTGCTGAGGCTGGCTTTGAACCTATAATCCTCCTGTCTCAGTCTCTCAAGCACTGGGATTATAAGCGTGTGCCACCACATCTGGCTCTTTATGATTTTCCTTCTTCCTCCCCTCAGGGTGTCCCCCCCCTTCACACATGTAAAAGCAAAAAGCCAGTAAATAAATGGGCCCCCAGGGAAAATCATTGGGAGAAGAGGAAAAAGCGAGCCATCCCCAGTGGTGGCCTGGGAGGTGCTTTCCACTAAGCCTCGCATCGCACATTCCTGCTCAAGGGCCTCTCCCAAGCTTCCACCCACAGCACCGGCTTCCACTTGGAGCAGCTGGAGGAAGAAGGGGCTCAAACCCCGGAGACGCCGTGGTATCTGCTGAGCGGCCCCCAAGTGAGCGTGTGGAGCACAGGAGGATGGAAAGGCTCGGGCCTCTGTCCGATCTGTTTACCTTCCTTAAGCACAGCCCCGTGGAGTGCGGGAGGGGCCCCTTTCCATGCTGACCTGGACTTGACTCAGTGTATCTTGGAAGACAGAAGGGGAGGTCTGGACGCTCCCACCCAGAGGCGGCTCGGTAATTGCAGGTTTTTATATCACTCCGGGAAGGAACAGTCGCTGCTATGGAGAAGCCAGGGAAAATGCTTCGTGGCAACCATTCCCAGGAACGAGGCCATCCCAACCGCCAGACCACCCTGGTGCGCCCTTTCCAACTCCTCTGCTTCCCACGACATCCGGGATCACAACCAGCCGGGCCCTCTCCCGTTCTTCCCTCCACAAACACTTGCAGAGTGTTTACCAGCTCTGCCCCGGATTGACGGGCAGGAGCTCCCGGGAGGACCGCAGATGGGAGGGGAGCACCAAACTTCCCACAAATTTAAGTGCCCGGGTGTCTCAGATTCTGATCACCATCTATTTTGATTGGGAAAACTTAATTGCCTAGCAAGCGTTCTACAGACTCTGGCCTGACAGGGTAAGAGGGAGGCTCTGAGACACCAGGCAAAAACCCAAGGCTCCCCACATATTTGTAGATGCGAATCAGTCCAGGTTCCCTGTCCTCACTTCCCAGTCCCCCCCCCCCCCAACTGTCCACTTGCAGCTTCCGGCCTCATCTGCCTCTGGTCTCCAGCAGGGCTGCCCTCCTCCAATGCCATGGGCCTCGGCCTCTGTACTTGCTGGCCCTCCAGTGACGCGCTCTCCTCCACCTGCTGCCTGCGTATCTGCTCGCCGGGCACCCACAGGTGCACCTGCAGCGGGGTGCACTGGGTCAGCTCTTCTCTGGCTTTTCAGGTGCTCTGCAGAGCCCTGCCTCCCTGCCTTGCTCTCTCTCTGCAGCCCCTCAAAGTGTTCTCCAAGTAAGGCAGCCTGCCCACTGTCCCTGAACAGAAGGTGGACAGGTCACCTCTCTGCCTTTGCCTCTGCCAGTCAGTTACCAGGAATGCTCTTCCCTGGCTCTGCCCAGTCCATCAAAGGGACAGATCAAGTCCCAACACCTCAAAGAAGGCTTCTTGGCCAGAGACCTCTCCTTTCCCTGAAGTTCAGGGCCTTATGGCGTTCATTGTACTATTACACACACACACACACACACACACACACACACACACACACACAACACACACATGCATGCACACACATACACACATATAAATTGAACATACATACCACACATACACACAGACATGTACAATATATAGATATACAAAAACTATTTACACAAACACATAGCACCCAGGTGAACACACATACATGCATGTGTATAGCATATAAAAATAAATATGAGCTGGGTGTGGTGGCACACGCTTGTAATCCCAGCATTTGGGAGGCTGAGACTGGAGGATCTGGGTTCGAGGCTAGCCTCAGCTGCTTAGTGAGGCCCTCCGCAACTTAGTGAGACCCTGTTTCAAAATAAAGAATAAAAAAATAGGGCTGGGGCTGTAGCTTGGAGGTAGACTGCCTCTGGGTTCCATCCCCAGTATCGAAAAATAAATAAATAAACAAATATGTACACACATGCTTATATACCATACATATGCATGCATGTATGAGCAAATGCACAGCAATACGGTATTAAGCGTGGATTTTTCAGTGTTTTAATTTTTTGACTATATTGTAAGCTCCTCTATTGCCTGTGCCAGACCTAGGTCTACCAGAAGCACCCCTCCAGCTTCCCTTCCTGACCAAAGCAGCCCTCTTCAACCCCAACTTGCCCATCTGAACAGGGACTGGTGCAGGGAATTGCTCCCACTCCCCTGGGGGTCAGCAGGGGGTGAGGCCAGTGCTGCGAGGTGCTTAGCCTCTGAAAGCAGGCTTTCCTTTCTTCCCCAGAATGGGGGCCCCAATGGCCAACAGACTGCAGGTGAAACCCAGTGCATCCTGGGATTCAGATAACTTTAATGTTAATTAGACATCCTCTCTGACCACAGCAATGCTGGAGGGCCTATTTCTAGTGGGCAATCGTTGCCAGAAGTTGAGGGCCTAAGGATCTCCCACTCCCTGTCCCTGAGGATGCAGGTGGGGCCTTGGATTTGAGCCTGGAATCACAGGCCAGGCCTATAGAATAAAAAGGACCCACCATTCCCAGTGGCTTTGCTGAATGTCTCTGCTGGGGACTTCTACTGGACCCCAGATTGCCACTCACCTCCATCAGAAGGAAGATCCTGCTAAATGCACAGAGGGCTCTTAGGATGGGAAACAAGGCGTCATTAGTGGCTTTGAGACCCAGCCCCAGGGACTCGAAGAAGGGCTAGGCCGGTTACAGTTTCCCCAGGGAGTTAGGGGCCAGCACTCTGAGATGAGCAGGGGGCCTGTTGGGCCAAGCAGAGGCTGCAGGGTGGCCACAGGTCTGGCCTGAAAGAAACCAGGCAGGCTGACTTTTTTTCATAATGCTGCTCAACTTTGCTCCTATCAAGCAAACATTTTGGGTGATGCTGAGAGAATTCTCTTCTTTCTCCTCAAGGGTCCAAGTGCTCTGGGGTGGAATGTGTCAACTCAGCCCCCTGGATGCCTTCTAAATACCCACCAGAATCAACTCGCTGAAGATGGTATGCCCTTTCCCTGGCAATCAGGGCCGATAGGGTGCTGGGACCCTGCCAGACAGCGCATCCCTATTCCTCCCTGGGGACACATGCTTCCTGGGGCTTGGGCCAGCTCTACCAGTGCCCCCAAGACTCCTCTCCCAGCTCTATAGTCCACAGTTTCTCCAAGGAACAGCAGCTGGCAAAGAGGCAGCTGGTCCTGCTTCAGCCACTCCCTGGTGGGTCTGCAGGATTCACGGACAAGGGAGGCCACAGCCCCCAAAACAGACAGGCAGGGCCCAGGTGCCATCATCAGGGGTCCACGCTGGATCTCCACTCTCACCTTGCATACCCCATGTGGCTTTCAGTGTGCCTCTTTGCCCCCTCCCTCATCTGTAATCCTTAAACTTAAGGCTGGCCACGGTGGCTGTGTGCTGGGGATACTGCCTCCCCAAGGACAGCTACACTGGAAGGGACCACGTGGAATGTGAGGTTTTAACCTAAACAGATGTGTGCTACTGATGGAAGACCAGGTCCAAGGACCCTGGTGCCTTTCAGAACAATGCGTCTCCTCCTCTCCTCCTCTTCTGTTGTAGATCAGAATGTCTTTGGAGATCACGTATGGCCTCTGCCAGGGGCACAGATGGATGAAACCCTGAGGTGGCTGCTCACACAGTGAGTTCCTTTCCTGCCCATACACAGGATGGAGACTGCAGCTGGGGGCTGGGCGTCCCTGTCTCTCCCAGCACAGCTGGGTAGGCTTGGAGGGCACAGGGCCATGCTGGCTGGCCACATTTGTTTGGAGGAAAGGCAAGGCTGCAGTCTGAAAGACTTGAGCAGGGTGAAGGAGAAGCCTGTTCCAGCAAGGGCCGGGAAAGGCTGGGCTTCCAAGAGCAAGCGCACCTCCTGTGCCTGCAGATGCTCTGGGCTGCGGTTTTAGCACCAGGCTGGGGACTTAGAGACAGCCCCAGCTGAAGCTTTGCAGCAGGCTTCTGCAGGGGGAAGCTGGAGGCAGTGGCTGCCTGCACAGGCATGCAAGAGTTCAGTGTGTGAGCTGGCCAGCCCCGTTCGGAGGGGACAGGAGGCCAGTCTCCACTCTGTGTGTTGTTCTACTGGCCCTTCCTCTTCCCTTCTCTGACTTAACACCTCAGGGAGGCCATGAGATGCAATACTCCTTCCCACAGCCTTCCAAGTTCAGTGCTGCCCCTTGGGCATCGCTGCCTACCCCGGGAACCCTGAATCTTTAGGCCTCCCATGGCAGCCTGGGGCAAAGCCGCCTGCAGCCTCCACATCAAAACACAGCCCCAGGGAACAGGCACTCCTGGCAGACAGGCAGGGGCCTGCTTCAGAATGCGCTGTCATGGTCACGCTGAGCCATCTCCTCAGCTGGGGTGGGAGGTGATGGAGAACTTGTGTTCTCTTTAGGGAAGTGGAGGGTCTGTGACAATCAAGAAAAGGGACTGGCCAACAGTGGCCCATGGGCCAAGGCCAGCCCCTACTTGCAAATAAGGTTTTATTGGAATACAGTCGCTCATTCATTTCCATATTCTTATGGCTGCTTTCGTGCTATAGTGGCAGAGTGCAGTAGCTGTGACAGAGACTCTGTGGCCCATAAAGACTAAAATATTTATTCTCTGTCCTTTACAAAGCGTGCTGGTCCTTGACTTGGGTAGGATGCTTAGCACAAGGGGCGCTCCATGAAGAGTCACTTCAGGCCGGGTGTGGTGGTGCATGCTTGTAATCCCAGTCCTTGGGAGGCTGAGATAGGAGGGTCATAGGTTTGAAACTAGCCTCAGCAAGTAGTAAGATTCATCAACCTAGTGAAGCCCTGTTTCAGAATAAAAATAAAAAATAAAAATAGGACTGGGGGTGTAGCTCGGAAGTAGAATACCTCTGGGTTAGATCCCTAGTACCACAAAAAAAAAAAAAAAAAAAAAGAAAGAAAAGAAAAAGAAAGAAGCAGTTGCTTCAGTAATTATTGTTATAATAACTGGGAACAAGGAGACTGGTGGTAAGGACAGCTGGTGTTCTGGCTCCCACTTGATTAAAATGAAGGAAGTCTTCTTTTATTGGCTAATGTGGTTACTTTCCATGTAGGATTTTGTTTGAAGAAACTTCATCTAGTTATCCATCCCTTCATTTACCAAAAACAAACCAAACCATTACTAGTCCCTGAGCTGAGCTGGGTCGGCTGGTGTTGGCTTCTCTAGGAACAAGGGTTGGTGGGGCCCCACTCCACTGTGGGCAAGACATATTCATTTGTGTTATTAATATTTGAATATTTTCCCACCTACCCAAGGAAGTCTTCCCCGGCAGGGTCTGAGAGATTCCAGTATTTCAATATGCTTCTAATATGCCCAACTTTTCATAATCGTTAAGGTTATAGAGTTTAAGGAAAGGTGTGTGTGTGTGTGTGTGTGTGTGTGTGTGTGTGTGTGTGTGTGTGAATGCACACAGCTTGGGAAGTTCCCTTTCCTTGTACCCACCTCTGGACCCCAGGGGACAGGTATGCTGCATAGCTCATACCTTCCCTAGGGAGGAAATATTCTAGCTCGTGCTCCACTAGAGAGGAGAGAATAGGACAAGCAGGACCTTCTTGGAAGGATTTAAAGTTGAACCAGAAAAAGGGACAAACATAAAAATCTTCAACCATTCAAAGCTATTGGTGGGTTTCCCTAGATCATTTAAAGCTGAAATAAAAAAAGAAAGCATAATTATATGGGAAGGGACTCTAAAGAGATAACAGTGGCCACTTATGGTCCTCGTCCCTTGGCATTTAGCCCTTGTTGGGTCCCTTCCTGTCCTATACAGGGTTAGTCTGTGTGACCAATGCAATATGGCGGAGAGGATGACATGTTGCCTTTGAGTCTAGGTTACAAGGGACCTCTATTTCCTTCTCACTGGTCTGAGCACCCTACAGAGATGCCCAATTGCAAGGAAATGAAGCCTCTAGCCAACAGTGAGGAGCCAGGCTGGCCAATAACCACTACAGTGAGCTTGTAAGTGCACCATCTAGTCCCATATAAACCAAGCCTTCAGATGATAGCCATCCCAGCCAACAGTGTGTTCCAATGTCATGAGAGATCTTGAATCAGCGTCACCCAGCTAAATTCCTTCTGGGTTCCTGACCCTTGGAAACTGGGTGAGATAATAAGCACTTGTATGTAAACTGCAAATTTGGGGCTAATTTGTTACACAGCATGAGATAACCAATACAGTTTTGGGTGCTTGGAAGAAGAGTGTTGCCATAGCAAAAATCTAAAAGGTGGGTGTGACTCTGGGCCTGGGAAGTGGGCAGGAACTGGAAGGCTTTGCAGGAAGGTGTTAGTGAAAACCCCAAGTGCCATGAAGAGACAATGAGTGCCAAGATGGATTGTGAGATGACTACTGGTGATGGTTTCAAGGGAAGCAAGCAGCAGGTCATGGGAACAGAAGGGGCGGGGGGATTCCTGCTCTGCAGCAGCAGAATGTTTAGCAACACATTGTTTAGTCCCCTGCGTTGAAGTGGAAGGAAGAAAACGCACCTAACAGCTTGTGTGACCTTGAGAGCGAGTGTTGTAGAAGGCAGTAGCCTGGTTTCTCCTCACTGGATATTGTACAAATGTAAAAGGAGAAAGACAAGTTAAAAGAAGGACTATAGAAAAAGGAAACCAGAACTTGCTAGTTTTGAAGATCCCCAGACTTTCCAGATGGCAGACGTTGCTAAAATTAGGAAATGACTTCTGAGTAAAGATCAAATCCAGGCATTCTCATGAAAGAATGGTCCAAAGACAGGGCGGAGGGTGTGGATATAACATCCTTTGTTGAGCTCTTAGAAAGATCAAAGGTGGTGCCTCGGAGTACTATTCAGTCAGACAAAAAAAGTCTGCAAAGATTGTAAAGGTGCAACTCTCAGATCTTCTCCAACAGGAAAGCTTCTAAGAGGCTGAAGGGCATTATCCCTTCACAGAAGCCCAAGGTGGGGAAGAGATGGTCCTGAAGAGACTGGTAGGTGGGTTTCCATTTAGTACCACAGAATCCACTAGTATTCACAGAAGTCCCACAAAGTGTTTCAAAGAATTGTATCAGTGGAAATACTAGCAACTTGAACCGGAAGGGGCTGGACTACAGAATGAAAAGAAGCTGCTGGACCCCCAAAATTCTACTGGCAGGAAGCTAGCTGGGAAAACCACACAGCTGCAAATACACAGTGCCTTTCCTAGATAGGGAGGGTGACTCAGAGGCAGAACCAAGCACCAGAGGACTCACTGGGCCCATGATTTGGTTGTAACCACAGAAGAGACCTAAAGCAGAGGAGGGTAGAGACAGAGTCATGCAGAGTAACTCCTGGGCAGGGTGGGGCTGAGTTCTACTCAAGGCATTTCTGGCTGGATTTCAGAACTGCTATGGACCTAGGACTTTTATGTGCTTCTTGCTTCTTCCCTTCATGAATGAGTATCTATGGCAATCATTCTATGCCTAATCCACAAGTGTATGTTGCTGGTGTGTGTGTGTGTGTGTGTGTGTGTGTGTGTGTGTGTGTGTGTGTGCACATGTACTAACTTGTCTCCTTGGGTCACTGGCCTACAGATCAGAAAGGAACTCAACCTGAAGAACTACATCTGAAGGACCTCATCTGTAGCTGAACAGGACCTAGGTGATGAGGCTCTGGATTTGGAGCTGATGCTGTCATCACATGAGATGGTGGGAGGGGTGGGGGCATTTTGCATGGAGGGTGGGAGTCACTGGGGGCAAGCAGGTGGGCTGTGCTAGCCAGCCTTCAAGATGGTTCCCAACGACCCTCACCTTCTGGTATTCGCACCCTTGGATAGCTTCCTCTCATGCTCTTCCAAGGTTAGCCTGTGTTTCCAACAGAATGTGGTGGAAGGGATGGCGTGTCACTTCTAAGATTAGGTTGTAAAAAATACTGCATCTTCCTTTTCGGTGTCTATCTGGCTGCCTTCCATCTGCTCCTCTCTTGGGTCAGACTCTTGTGAAGTTAGCTGCAGTCATGAACATGTCTATAAAGAGGCCCACCTGGTGACCAACATCTAGTGAGGAACCAGGACCCACCACAACCTGATGCGTGAGCTTGGAAGCAGATCTGCAACTGCCACAGGCTTTTCCAACCCCGGTTGGGTCTCCAGATGATGACACCCCTGGCTGATAGCCGATGACAATCCCAAGGGAGATCCTGAGCCAGAAACATCCAGTTAATCAGTTTCTGGACTCTTAACCATGGGGAATTGTGTGAGCTTATCCATGTTTGTTGCTTTAAGCTCTAAGTTTTGGGAGTAATTTGTTATGCAGCAATAGATGACCAATACAAACATACAGGCCAGGTTCCATTTCCAGCAAACCATCATTGGCAATGATGATGGGCAGAGTCCTCAAAGCAGTCACACACACAGAGAGACATGCTTATATACAACTACAAACACAGACATGTGTATAATACAAACACAAACCCAGGCACTAAGCTCCTGTGTTTGTGTAGCCCTTGGCATGTTAGCCTGCTGCTTTGAACTGCAAAATGTAGACACAAAGAAGTCGAGCTATTTTACAGATGAGACACATGCCTCTGACAGGTGAAGCGACGCCTTGAGGCTACACCTCCAGTAACTAGACTCACACCAAGTCTAGACAACTCAGCCTGCTCAAGGGGCCACCTACGCATCTGGCTGGAACACGGGCCCTGCGGTGGCTCAGGTTATGTGACTTCCAGGCAACAAAGGTACAATCAAAATGGATGCTTGCATCACATGGGATGGCTTTAGGCTTTTAGGAGCTAGAAATCCTGCCTTTAGAAATTATGACATCCAGTCCCACCTACCTCCCACTCATGGGAACTTCTCAGGGTGCGGAAACTAGATCATTCTCTCAACTCTGGGTAGTCAATGCAGGCATGTGTGAGAAGGCAGTGACCTTTCTGGATTACCCAGTGAGACCAGATCAACCACGGACATCCCAGTTCACAAGATGGGATGCAGGAGTGGTAAATCCAGGGGCACTGGGAGCTGCTTGGGTAGGAGGAGGTGGGGTTCACTGTCATTCTTATTAATGTTGTGGATGAGGAGACAGGTGGTTGTCCTCTGTCACTTGCAGATTCAGGAAGCACAGCAGAAACACTCCAGAGCTGGCCAGGGAAGGGGCCCGAGACTGCCCTATGTCCTAGGAGGGGCACTGAGGCAGGATGGGGCCTAATGGTGGCTTTGCCTAGAGGGTCCTAATTGACCACCTTCTCCAACCTACTTCTGCCTGAGCATCTCCAGCCCTCTGGAATATCAGGCAAAGCCAGAACCCTGCTCTCTGCCTGTCTCCTTGAGTCCCCACCTGTCCTCTCTGCACCATGGCTGCAGCTCAGGTTCAAAGGCACCTGCTCAAGGTGAACAGGCGGGGCCATTGGCAGCCTGCCACGCGGAGCCAGTCTGGAACACGTGCTTGCTGTGGCCACTCGGGCCACCAGGCCAGATGCACATGCGGCCCCCTGTTGTAGATCTTCTTTCTAAAAACATTTCTCATCTGTTTTGAGTCCACACACATGTCCTTTCCTGAGTTTAGTGTCCGCCCAACAAAGAAAAGCCTGAAACCTCCCCTGGAGGCTGAAAGACAGTTTGAAGTCAGCTCAAGGATAACTGGATTCCCAAGGGAGGGGTCAGCGCAGGCAGCACTGGCTGGCTGGGGGCAGCTGCTTTTGTTCTGGGCTCCTCTGTCACCTGGAGAGGTGACTCAGGATGCAGGGACCCGCCCCGCCCTCCCAGACACAAAGGATGACTGACCTGCCTGCTCTCGGGCCTCCTGCCCACCCTGAACCTCAGCTGCTACACCTGCTCCAGGTAAGCCAGGAAGTGACCCACCCAGCAGTCATGGGGAGGCTGGGGAGAGAACTGGGGGACAGATAAGGACTTGAAGATAAGCACCGAGGGCAGCGGGAACTGGAGACAGCCAGGGCCAGGCCAAGGAAGTCCTGGACATGGTGGCCGGCCAGCATGGGGATGGCAGCCAGCTGGGACTGTTCAAGGAACCAAGAGAGGGTGGGTCTGGGGAGCAAGGCGAGCGAGGCAGGGAGGGAGCTGAGGGCAGGTGGAGTGGGCTGTGTCCGCAGGGAGCATGGGGGCCAGCAGGGGGCCCCGGGAGCCCCCCACCAAGGCCAATTTGAAAGCTTACAAACTGTTTTCAAAAACTTCTATGCTGCTGATGTGCTGGTAACTAGGACTTTTAAGCTCCCCTTAAACTGGCGACCTTGAGTGTCCACCTATAAGGGGGACCCCAGAGCCTGCCATTGGTCTGGGCCTGTCCATTCCTAGAGCTGGACTGTCCGTTAGTCCAGGCCCACTGGGAAAGAATGGTGGCTCCATGTGCGCCCCACCCCCCCACTATACATATATTTTTGGTACTGGTGGTTGAACCCAGAGGCATTCGACTGCCAAGCTACAGCCCCAGCCCTTTTATTTTGAAACAGGATCTCACTATGTTGCTGAGGGTCTCACTAAGTTGCTGAGGCCGGCCTCAAACCTGTGATCCTCCTGTCTCAGCCTCCCAGGTACTGGGATTACCTGCACCACCACTCCTTGCCCAACCACATTTTGAAGGGCAGCTAGGGCCCTGCAGGTGTGCTGTGACACAAGCTGTCACTTCAGAGGTGATGCCGCTGTCGGCACCCAGGAGACCCCTTCCCTTACCCTATCCTGTGGGTGCCGCATACAGCCATTTGCCTCTGGGAACCCAAGGGACCGTCTTCCTGAGCTAAGCCATTTCTGTTTGCTAGTGTCGTCTTGCCTAATTGAGCCCCCGCATCACTTCTGAAAACCAGGGCCTCAAAATACTCCAGATCATAACACAGCCACCTTGGCTTCCCCAAACACAGGCACCGGAATCAATGGCTAAAATTAAGTTACTGGGAAGGCTCAGAAATAACTCGTGGAGCCCAGGGTAAATGCTGAGCCAGGCAGGAAGGCTCCTCGGTATATTTAAAACCAGGGCCCCTGTCACTGTTGGGGAGCCTCAGCCTCGGGGAGGAGAAGGCACCGTGTGCTCCGGGGTTGTCCTCCTAGGACCAGGGGAGCCGACTGCTGGAGGAGGCTTTCCCCTGAGAGCTGCCCACTCCCCGGGAATGCAGCTGCCCTCCCTCCAGCCTCTCACCGGGAACAACCGGGAATTCTCTGGCCTACTTCAGGAACTTCCGAAATACTTTTGCTCATGAATTACTGAGCTGATGGTAGGAGTCTATGGGCAGGGCCTACCTGGTGCAGGAGTAGAGAGAGCAAGATGGTGGGTGACTCAATTGGATGAAATATGGTCTGAAGTCTCACCATTCATTCATTCATTTATTCAATCATCCATTCATTATTCAATCATCCATTCATTCTTTTGAATTATGCAGTAGGCTTCCCCTCAGTCCATTTGAAAATGGCAGCCTCCTACTTCCCAAGAGGACCAGGCTATCCTGAACGCCCTGTGCATGAGTCAGCCGTGGTTGGTTCATCAGAGGGATATGCAGAAGGCAGTGAAGGACCCAGGAGGGGGAGGCTGAAGATGCAGAGGAGGGATGGAGGGGAAGTTTCAGGAAGGAGCTGGGAAGGAGCACAGGCTCGGAGGCCAGACACGGGCTGCTTCACTTCTCCCCACAAGTCACTTTCCTCATCCATAAAATGGAAATAAAAGTAGCATGTCCTTCCTTGGGATGTTGGGAAGATTATATGAACTAATAGTTGTTTAAGGCTCAAAACAGTGCAGGCCCGGAAGTGCTGTGCCATTAGGGAGTGACTTCCGGGCTGGGCTGATGAGTGGTGGTGGTGGGGGGAGGGGCAGGCTTGCAGGTGGTTCCAGCGGGAAGACCCTCAGAACCGATGATATGCTCAGCCTGCTGCACCCACGGGGAAGACAGTCTCCTGGGCATCTGATCTCAAGCCGTCAGACGCCAGAGCATGGGAGCTCAGTCCAGCACGCTGAGGGCCAGGGTGCAGACCTGGACCAGAAACAGGGAGGAAAGATGTACACTGGAGCAGCAGACATGGCTTGCCTTTCTAGAACATTCCAGAGAGAACACAAAGGCTCGGCTGATGATACCAGGGATGCTCATTATTCGCACTGACAGCCAGGGCCGACCTCTGGAGTATTCTCAGTTCTGACTTTCCCATCCCATGGTGAAGGAATGGAATATTCCTGGGAAGAGTCCTCTTTCATCTTCAGCCCTGCACTCTTTCTAATATGTCTAAACCTGGAGCCACAATCTCATTTTCCAACTGAGAAAACTGTATTCCCACAGCATAAGGGAGTTGCCCTAGGCCTCGCCGCATGGATGGAAGCCCACACTCCACAGCTCCTGGTCCAGTGTACTTTCTTTTCCGGCACAAGCCCCAGGTGGAGGTCCTTGGAAGAAGAAGGGGGGAGTCATGTTTTCTGAGTGTGTACTTACAGAGTTGGACTTCCCGTGTACCTGCCCTCAAATGCCATCTAACCACATCCTTGTCCTTGGGGACAATAAGAATGCACTTGGTGAGGGTCCTTATTTTTCCAAGAGCCCCTGGCTGATGAGAGACAAGCTGGTCATTCTTTGTTTTGTTTTTGTCCTGGGGATTGAACCCAGGGGTGTCCTACCTCTGAGCTAAACCTTAGCCCTATTTTTATTTTTCATTTTGAAACAAGGCCTTACAAGTTGCTAAGGGTCTCACTAAGTTACTGAGATTACCTTGAACCTGTAATCCTCCTGTCTCAGCCTCCCAAGTACTGGGGTTAGAGGCGTGAGTCACTGTGCCAGGCTGTGAGCTGGTCTTGAACTTGAAGCTCAGGGCCGGGCTGTGCACCATACACACTGTCCCCACCGAAGGCTGTGTGGACTTGGTGCTAGAGAGGAAAGGTTGCGGGTTAGCATTTGTGAGCCCGTCCACAAAGGCTCAGCATTTCAAAAAAAGACTAAGACCTATGAGGTGGAGTGACTAAACTACCTTGCTGGCTGGTTCCTCAGGTGTCCATTTTGTGTCCTGTTCTAGGCACAGACAATGTAAAGACGGCATTCATCTCTGCCTGCGCCCCTGCCTTCTCTTCACTTGCCTTCCTTGACCCTTCGGTGCTTACAGGCTCTGAATAAATTCTCATAGCTGGGGCAAGGGGATGCCAGCGAAGGACAAAGAGTGATGCTCAGCTTCCCAGCAGTGGACACAGAGCTGGAGATGCCTGCTGCCTGGTGTGCAGAGCTGGCACCAGGGGCTCTGCTCAAATGCACAACAGGCCACCTCTCATGGCTAATTGGCCCCAATGTGGATGTGGCTCCTGGGCCAGAGACCCTGGTCCTCCCATGGGAGAGCGCCTTTGAGGCCTTGCATTCCCACCGAGAGTGGTGCTGAGCGCAGGTCCTGAGCTCAGAGCAGGCGCCAGGGAAGAAGGGCAGGAACAGAGACTCGGAGAAGGCTTGCTGTTCTTAGGAACTCAGATGGGGATCTGCTCTGTCACCTGCTCTGCCTAGGCACTGGGAGGTGGCTGCACTGCATACAGGACCATGAGGACCATCAGGACATGTACAAAGCCCAGGGTCTTTTCTGGGTGTGTCCAGGGCTCCACTTCAATGCGATGTGGACCTGGACACGTGGCCTGAAGAAATGAGCCGCTCTTCTTTCCGAGGGAGCCTGCTTGGGGGTGGGCGTGAGGGAGGAGGAGAGGAGCCTAAAAATAATTCCTATCTGACTCATTTTGCTCAGAATCTGACAGGGCTGCCTGCCAGGTGGGGGTTTGCCTGTCCCATTTTCTTATCTATCTTTAGCAGGGACTTAATGAGGGCAATTTCCTTGCTGGGATAGAAAGAGAAACCGTGGGCAATGTGGGCATGGATCTGTCTCGCGGTCCCTGAGCTCCTGATGACAGGATGGCAGTGACAGTCACTGCAGGGCTGAGCTGTCTGCGAGGGCTTTGGAGGCGATGTCATCCCAAGATGGTACAAATGAAGCAATGGCAGGCTCAGTGAAACCGAGCAGGGCAACAGCCAGGGGACGAGGCATCCTCCAGGTCCCTTTTCACCTCCTGACTCCACTCCCACCGCCACACAAACAAGGCACACCACTCAGGCCTGAAACCCCATCACTCACCACCTATACCTTCACCTTTTTAAAGAGCAGGACAGCCGATTCTCATTATTCATAATAGATACATTCTATAATGTTACCTCAAATACTGAATGAGTGAATGCTGGACTAGTACTCCCAGGGGAAATCGAGGGTTAGGTTCCTGCAGGTCTCTGGTCATATTTCCAGCAGCCTCATTTCATGTGTGTTTCTGGTTATAGGCCCCCAACTTAATATTTACTGATGCTCTGTTAACACTGAACTCCCAGCCAACAGCATTACGACTCCTGCCTGAGTGAAGCTTAGCTAACACTTGCGTTTTCTCTGCAAGGCACATCGCAGCCGTCTCGTGCTTAGAGACGATACAGCACTTCAGCACTGTTCTTGGGGACCACATTAAGCAACAATTTCAGGAACAAAAAACACACATATGTGGAAGATACAGTACTAATATACCATGAAACGGATACTTGTTGATTCTAGGAGAGTTGGAACAGGAAGGCCTCTGATCTTAGCTGGGATCCTGCGTACTGTACAAGTCTAATTTTCACTGTTCTGCGCATGTCACAGAGGACGGCAAAACATCACAGGCATTGATTTTGGTGTTACACATAAGTTTTAGCAAGCGCACAACTTTGCAATATGGAACCCGTGCATAATGAGGATAGATTGTACTTCTGAAAGGACAACTGAACAGCTCATGTGAATGGGCTGGTGGATAGATGCAGGACTGACGAGATAATTCCTGATCAGCTTCTGCTGGGCAAGGTCTGGGGGACTTAGTCATTTTTGTGGGAAGAAGGATCTCATGGCTGATGGAGTGATGCTGAGGTGCTACCAGGAGTGGAAAGGGTAACTTGAAGAGGGGTTTTCAGGAGGCACTGGGCACCCCCAGGCCCTCACCCCAGAGCCCAGATATGAAAAGAAGAATGAATTCTTGATGGAAATGAGGGGCCTCCCATAAGCAGTGATGACCATCTGAGCCTGGGGCAGAGTTGTCAGAGCAGGGTCAGGAGTGAGGCTGAAACATGATCAACAACTCTAAAATGGTATTTTTGTATTTAGAGTGAGCAGATAGAGGAAATCACGGGCCACCGATGGAGTGGATGACGAGAATAAAGGGGTCCACAAAAGAAAGCACATCTGTTGAACACCAAGCTTGCCTTCTAGGAGAGAGTAAATCTTGGTCCAGAAAAAGCAGACCAGCTGGCACATCTGTAGGACTCTAAGGCCCAGGGGGAGGTCACCAGACAGTGACTGGGCTCTGAGTCCTCACCTTCTTGCCTGACAGATGGGGCAATATTGGTCATGAGAAAAGAAGTCTCCATGCAATGTCATAAGTAGCCCCTGGCCCTGTCTGCGGAATACTGGAGAATGAATATAATGGTGAATTTTAGGTGTCAACTTGACTGGGCTGAGGGATGCCCAGATAGCTGATGAGACATGATTTCTCAGTGTGTCCTTGAGGGTGTTTCCTGGAGAGATTCATCTTTTTTTTTTGGTGGTACTGGGAATTGGGAATTGAACCCAGAGGCATTCTATCTCCAAGGTACATCCCCAGACTGATTTTATTTCTTACTTGGAAATAGGGTCTCACTAGGTTGCGAGATTCACATTTGAATCGATGAACTCAGTAAAGAAGAAACACCCTCACCCATGTGGACAGCGTCCTCCAATCTGTTGAGGACCTGAATAGAACAAAAAGGCTGAGGAGGGGAGAATTTACCCTCTCTCTCCTTGAACAGGAAATCCATGCTCTCCTGCACTCAGCTCTGAAGCTCCTGGTTCTCCACCTTTGGGTTCAGACTGAATTGTACCACAGTGATACCTGAAGCACATCACTGACTGTGGGAAGTCTTGATCTCCATAATCTCATGAGCTGATTTCCATAATCAATCAATCAATCAATCACTCTCACTCTCTGTAAAGACTATGTACATATAATTCCAATTTTCAAAATTATAAATATATAGATATCCTCTCTCCTGAAGAGACTTCCAAACATATCTGTTTGGAAGAAAAAAAGTGGTCACTAGTTGCTAACACATGTTCACAGACCAAATAATGGCCAGACCAGATCTGCATCCTTTTTTAAAAAAGTTAATGGCCTGATACACGCAAGGAGCCCCACAAAAATCAAGGTTGAAGGGAAGTTTCAAAAGGCTCACACTATCACTCCATCCTGGGACCTGCCTTGTTCATACCAAAATTTTTAATTAAGATATAATTCACGTGCCACAGAACTCTGTCTTTCAAAGCATAAGATTCAGTTATGTGTAGTATATTTTCAAAGTTGCATACCCAGCCCTGCTAACCCCACGTGTTCCATTTGTTTTTATCAGTGACTTAGACAATGTCACAGAGCTTGCAAAATAAAATCCGATGTTCAATAGTCAGTGTTTGAGTATGTGTTGGCAGAGGACGAGAGGAAGGGAGAGATTCTAACTGGTTCTACAATTAGAGGACACCAAGCCACAGTCATGGTCAGTGGTAGGACAGAGGCCGGCCCAGCTCTGCACCCCAGGGGGACACGCTCTCCTGCCTCTCGCCCAGCAGAGCAATCTGACACTAGCTGGGATGGCTGAGGTATTCTTCTCCTCATCTTTTCCATCTGCTTTGCACATGGAGTAAATTAACCGTTCTGAGACCTCACTTAATGAAGCAAATTAATTTGGAGAACAGTTCTCTGGTCTCCCTGGCCACAGGGGCGGACGTCATGTGATGGACCGCTAATGCCTCCATTAGCCACCCTACTCTAATTGCTAAGAGGCTGAGCTTTGGAGCCTGTGGGGTCTACTGAGAGTCCTAACGGCCTGGGCAGGGGATCGTCAGAGTCAGCAGGCTTCAGCTTCTCTCTCCTATTTATCAGCACAGCGAGTGAGCTCCTCCCATCTGCCTCTGTTTTTAGGGAGCTGTGGGGGGTGGCCTCTGGGGAGGGGAGGGATCCCTGGCCCCAGCACCTACCTAGCTGCAAAACTCATCCTCCTCTCTTCCCTTGCTCTCCATCTCCCTTCTGAATCCTCTACCAGGTTCCCTGGGATTCAATCGCCACCTCCTCCAGTAAGTATTCCAGAACCAGGGTCCACAATGGCTCCGCTCTCTGAGCCGCCATATTAATGTACACAGAAGCTTCACGGGCAAGTGCAATGCTGTGGCTGACTGTGGAACAAGTCCCACCTCAGGCCTTGAGAGCAGGGACCACCCCTTGCACTCTGGTGCTCTCCAGGCACAGAGCACAGCACCGAGGACAGCTCTATCAATGCGAGTTGGAGAGGCCCATGGGGCTTCACTGCAGGGCTGGCTGCCCACATCCCCTTCAGGAAGGAAGCACACTCCCCTGCCAGCCCCTACGGAAACTGCCCTGGGCCAAGAGAGCTGCTCATCCGGGGGTCACACACCCAGCAGTCCCCATCTGATGACCAAGGGACATGGGGATATAAAGCCCTGCCCTGTCACTCCATCTTGGGTCAATGCTAAAGAGTCCCAACTTGAGAACTCCCTATAGGGTCAGAACTTCCCACCGACACCACACTGCAGCTCAGCTTCTCTCTGCCCGACCCTGCCGCCTCCCCTCCCCTTTCCTTCTATAAGGATAGATCTCAAGGGCACCCCTTAAAAAGCTCATCTCCATCCCAGAGTCTGTTTCCCAGGCAACACAGACTACAACATTTCCTCACTGCCTCAGTTTGTGCATTTCTTAGAGTAGAGCTGGGGGCAGGAGTGGAGGGAGGAATTGAGAAAACACCTCTATCCCCCCGAAGAAAACCTCCAGGTAAGCAGAGATCGTGGGTCAGGTCTTCATCCCTGCAGTGAATCTGCTCCTCTGTTCTGGTCAGGGAAGTTTTTTTTTTTTTTTTTTTTTTTTTTTCTTTTTTTGGGTGGAGGGTGGAGGTGGAACTTTGGAACTTTGGCAGTCTCTTCCAAGCAGCAGGTCTCCAACTCTTTGGACACCAGAAGCCATGCGCGCTTTGGGGAATGCACTGAATACTCATTTATATCACAAAATGCGTAATTTTGTGTGAAATACGCTGCCTTTTACCAGTTGTTCAAATTTTAAGAATGTTCTTCAGGAGAAAACCTTTGAACTGTCCAAGACCTTAATTCTTTTTTCTTCCCCCCTGCAAAATGGGGGAAAGACTTCCACAACTCAAGTTTAATCACAGAACCCCTCAAAACAGCCCTGGAGGCAGAGATCTCAAAGTTGATCCAGAAGCCGGGCGTGGTGGCACACACTTGTAATCCCAGCATTTGGGAGGCTGAGACCGGAGGATCCGGGTTCTCGGCCAGACTCAGCTGCTTAGTGAGGCCCTCCGCAACCTAGTGAGGCCCTGTTTCAAAATAAAGAATAAAAAATAGGACTGGGGATATAGCTTGGAGGTAGAATACCCCTGAGTTCAATCCCCAGTACCGCAAAAAAAAAAAAAAAAAAAAGTTGATCCAGGAGAGGGAATGTGATCCTGGTGCCCTGACCCTGGTGGGAGCACAGGGCCAGACTTCCTGGTTCACAAGCAAACCTGGCATACTTCTGGGGTGGCGGGAAAGCGCAGCCCACACTGTAGACAACTCCTCTGCGCGCTACCTGAAAATGCTGGCTGGGCACCTGGGTCCCCTCTAACCTGAGTAGTGGGCTGGCCATTTCTAGGTGCTTTACAAGAATGAGCTTCTTCGAACCTCCTGGTTAGTGGACACATTCTACAAAAGAGGTAGCAGAGCTTCAGGATATAAAGTCATTTGCCAATATCCCTGCTGGCGAGTGGAGGAGGTGGGATGCATACCCAGCCTCTGACTCCAGGATGTGAGCTGTCACTGCTACATTATCCAGTCCCCAACAGCCTCTGACTTCACCAAGTGGGAGATAAAGGCAGTCAGGGTATCACCTGGAGCGCCAGCGAGGACTGGGATGTGGTGCAGGCTTCCCTGAAGACAGGATTCTGGATCCTAGTTTGAGAATGCCTGCACCTGGTTCATGGGAATCCCACAATCCCATGTTCTACTCTGTGCCCTTGGACCCTGACTCCTCACTTTGCAGGAAGACAGCAGGCCATGGACTGTAGGTAATCCAAAGGGAGCCAAAGACACACTAGGGGGACACAGCTGGCCATTTGCCTTCAGAGGGCTAGACCAAAGACACGGTACAGATGTGGCTCCGTTACCAAACCTGACTCTGGTCACCTCCTCCCCTTTTGCCACCTCTTGAGCAAGAGTCTTAATTATCAGTCAGATACACAGGCTGAGCACTGAGCAAGGCCACTGGGAAGGCTCATCAGCTGAGAGGGCCGGGGTTGGCCTGATGGTATTCTACAGCTGCTCTTTGAGTGTCAGGATCACAGGGCTTCCCAAGAAGGACTCATGGGGAAAGGGTGGCCCTGTCTTTTTAAAAATTTAATTAATTAATTAATTAATTAATTTTGAACCCAAGGGCATTCTACTTCTAAGCTATACCCCCAGCCCTTTGATTTTTTTTTTTAAATATTAAAAAAGGGTCTCACTAAGTTGCAGAGGGCCTCACGAAGTAGCTGAGGCCGTCCTTGAACCTGTGATCCTACTGTCTCAGCCTCTCAAGTACTGGATTACAGGCGTGCGGCACCATGCCCTGCTGGGGGGAGAGGGAATGCTTTTAGACAATGAGGTCTTTAAACTACATGGTTGTCTGCTCTTCTCCTGAAAGTCCTCATCGCCTGGGGACTCCACGGTGGCTCCCGGCTGTAAGTGATGAATTGTTCTGTATTCCAGGAAGGGAATGGGGGTGGGCGCCCCGACCAGCTTTGGCTCGGTGTGCATCGGCTACTCTGAATTGCAGTCAGACCCCACTGGCCAAAACATCCGCCCCTGGAGTCTGCTGTTAGTCTAGCTGAAAATTCTCTTTTCATTTCTGCTGCCTTCCTCTGGCTTGGGTTCTGGGCAGCCCGGAGGCACTCACCCCTCATCCCTCCATGTAAATCTGTCCCGAGTTTCACAGAGTGGATGTTCTTTCCTCTTCCCTGGCCCCAGCCCTGCAGCTCTCCTCGCAGGACATACTTTCCGTCCCTTTAATCATCTTTATTGCCTCGCTTTGGATGCAGGCCCAGTCCACATCCTTTGCGAGGTGCGCTGACCTCCCCAGGGCACTTGCTACCACGAGCACGGCTCAGTGGAAGTTCGGCTTCCCTGCCCTTGTGTGTCATGCATGCGCCTCTTCCTACATTCCTGGGTCATGGTGCTGCTTTCCGGAGGCCTGTCCCCTGTCCAGGGGACACTTTCAGAGCGAGGTGACCTGGCCTAGAAAGGGGCACATGGGCTAACTTGGATGCCACTGCCTGGCCCAGGAGAAGCCTGGGGACTCTCCATGCCTTTCAGACACACGCTCTGGGGCAGGGGAGGAGGGGCGTGAAGCCTCTGCCCCCCACGACATATCCCCATTGTGCACCCCATTCCTTCGTCAGGATTGCTCCCTCCTTCTTCCCTCCACCAGGAACCCAGAATCCAGCACAGCAGAGAGGCAGCACAGTCAATGCAATTAGCTGTCCTCTGGCCACAGCAGGAACAGGGCTTGGTCCAACTCCCCCGGCTCAAGTTTCCTTTTTGATGCCTGGTGGTTCCACATAAAGTGCCTGGCGGTTCCGATTCCTAAGCCAGAGCTGCCTGCCGCCCAGCTAGTTGGACGTTTTCTGTCCTCATGAATGTTTTCAGACCCAGTAAATCCATTGTTGGATGACAAGCATTCTGACTGCCGTCCTCCACCCACCCAGAGAGTTGTGGCTGCCACCTAATGCTGCTTGTTCAGGGCCTGCGTGTAGTGACAAGGGTCACAGACGCCCCCAGCTCCCAGCCTCCAGGAGGTGGTTATGTAGCTTGAGGGCAACACTCCTAGTTTTCTGAGCCAGGGATGTCAGCTGGCTGTCTCATGTCTCTCGGAGAACATTCTCTGTTCATTAAAGGTAAAACCACGAGCCATCCCCTTTATCTAAGAATAAATTCCATACAGGGGAACATATCATTTTAATTCCTCAGGCATAAGCCTTTTTTGTTCTTTCTTTCTTTTTTTGGATTCCCATCCAGAAATAATTTATGCACATTCAAGCAGAAAATACACTCTCTGACTCCCCCTTTTGCACAAATGGCCGCACACGACAAATATTGTTCTGTACCGGGATTGTTTCACTTAAACTATATCAGGAAGGCCTTTGCATATAAGAAAGCTGTGTGGAAAATACATGCATGTGTTTCCTGGATGGCCAGTCTCAGCTGCTTGTTCCTATCCAGGGCCACCTCAACGTTCCTTTCCCGTCCCCTGGTTGTCACCCAGGGCTCCAAGCTCCAAGGGAGACCCCGGTTCTTCCCTGCCCCAGGCACTGGGAGCTGCAGCAGATACCATTGCTGACCTGTGTGTTGGCTGTCACAGCACAGCAACTCTCACAGGGACAACTCCCAGTAGCTGGGGAGAAGGAAAGACGGATAGATACCCTGGGAATTGTAAGCTCTGGGAGCCTCCTGGAGGCCATATCTCAAAACACACAACCAGCAGATTCTGTTCCTCGAGCATGCTTGGAGGCTGGTGGAAAGAGAGCTTGTGCACAGCCTGGGCACTGCCTGCCCCGGGGAGAAAAGTGGGCCTTCTGTTGGATGCCCACAGGGAGGGATCCAGTCCTTGGGTCAAGGAGAGAAATGGAGCCACTGATGCTATGGAGGAGTCCCCGACTGGTACCCAGGCACACCATTCTGCCAACCTCAACTCCTAGGGGTGAGCCGGTGACCCCGCAGGCCCAGGTACCAACGCAGGAAAAGGCCCAACGTGGTAGTGGTCTCTCCTACCTTCGATCATTTCTCCTCCTCCGGAACAGTTTCTTGGTGTGTGCGATCTCCACTTCATGGGGTATCGGGTGGTAACCCTGCAACATGGGGAGAGAGGGGCTGTGAATAACTTCTGCAAGACAGCAGAGAACGTCTGGGTCTGCTCTCGCCGAAAGAGCATCCAGGTCAGGAAGATGGGAGCGACCAGACACTGACCACCAAACCAGAAAACACTAGGCTTAGGCTAAATGAATTTCCCGCCAGGTGAGGATGCTAGAATTCCAGATTCAAAGAAAGGAGGGAACGAAGGGGACATTAGAATTCATCATATCCAAGTCTCCAAATACAGGTGAGGATACTCAGGTCCAAAGAGTTCTAAGACAGAAGTTCAACGTTTTGCAAAAACCAGGGTTGTCAACACCCCCACCCAGCCCCTTGCTTGGGGGCAGACCCATGGGGCTGAGTGTGCTCCCCCATCCCATAGGAACCAGGTACACAGTTACTGGCTAGAGGATGGGGGCAAGCTCATTCTTCAATCTCTGATTTCCTAACAAAATGGGAATGCTACTACTTTTTCTCTGGCCTGTTGAGAAGACTAGGAGATGAAGTGTGTCTACCCTGAGCCTTGAGCAGAGGAAAAGTGTTCCCTAATCCTAAGTCAGGCTCCCTTGTGTGATTGTCACCCCAGACCAGACCCTTTCCTTTATAGCCTGGGAAGTATTAGGGAAAACAGACAAATAACTACATTCCTTTTTAAACTTCAAAGGAGGGACTGAGGGAGTTCCTAAGGATAGTCTTTTGTATACTGTCCTCATGACAACTATTTGTGCACCGACATCAAGGTTGGAGAAAGACCCTCTACTTATAACGCAGAGGTGATCCTGCCAAATGCCAGGCCCCAGCAGAATGATTTGCAAAAGCTGGGATGATGCCAGTTCTGTTCTTCATACTTTCCTGCCATCTCCACCCACCACGGGCGAGTGTGTTCTGGTGCAGGCACAGTAGAGCAGTACCATCCTGCTGCAGGCAGCCTGAGTTGGAGTAAGGGGTCCCCAGACCTAGGGCTCTGGTCTGGCTTGGGCCTGGGATACCTGAACACAGGTCCTGCCACAGCCTGGTGCAGCTCCACACCCCCACAGGATAAGAGAGGAACCACAAAGCTGGGTCTGCTCAAGAGCCGGCAGCAAGCCTCCATTACACCCCAGCCTTCATGCTGCAGGCAGGGAGAGCAGAGCCCAGAGAGATCACGCAGTGAACTAGGGGTGGCAGTTCTGTGGGCTGCAGTTCTGATCCCCCTTGGGGGGCGTGACAGTCCTCTGGATCAGTGCTCCACAGGGAGGGCCCCATGGGTCTGTCTTCACAGGGCTTAACTCCTAACCCAGGGGAGGGCTGGGGACATTGGTAGCCCTGGCCGTACTAGGACTGGCCAGTTTGGGAGCGCTAGGGGTGATGGGAGGGCGACAGGTCAGGAGGACACAGGGGGCCGTGGAGTTACGGCCACTTGGTCCAGATACCTATTGAGTCTAGGGAGGGAAAGACATTTCAAGCTATATTGTAATGACACTCCTTCCCTCCCACCCCGTCTTTCTTGCCTCCAATAATCTGGCCAAAAAGGCATGAATGAATTCCGGGCTCCAGGCAGCCACAATGGGACTCTGGGGCCTTCGGATATGCTTTGTTTAATGGTTTTCTCAAAGGATATTATTTGTTTTCCTTAATACAAAACACAAACAAGGAAAAACACCAAGTCTTCCCCTCTCATTTCCCCTCTCCCACCCTGACCAAGCTCCGGGCTGGCCCCCTTCCCTCCCTCCCTCCCTCCCTTCCTCCTTCCCTCCCTCCCAGCCTCCCCGGGTCACTTCAGGAACACACTGGGTGTGCCCCGAGTAGACAATGGACAGGAAGCCGAGGCTCCCTCCCGAGCTGACTGGCGGCAGACCGGGATCTCAGCTCTGAGGCTGGACAGACCGAGCTGCCCGCAGAACTTGGCATTACATGAGCCGGGAGGTGCCAGCCTCCTCAGTCCTGGCCTCAGAGTCCTGGGCTCTGACCACGTCCTGGCCCCTCCCCACCATGGAGGCAGCGGCCCTGGGGAACTGCCCTCCAGACACAGGTCAGCACGGATCCCAACTTGCCTCCAGGATTCAGAGGAGAAGATTATTCAGTCACAGTGAGAAGTACCTCCTCACTCATTTAATCTCTTGGAAACGGCTGTCTTCAAATGCGACCTATAAGCTAGGGCTGGCAGGGTCGCGTGTCCCAGACCAGGGCCCCAACAGCAAGAGTGACTAAGGAGGAATCTAGAAGGGAGCTTCAGCTGGTGCTCTTGGTGGCCTGGCCAGGGCAGATGGCGTCTGGCTTTAGATCACAGACCCGCCCAGCCTTTCAGACAGGATCTATCCCTCCAGTGGACAGTGGGGGATTAACCAGGCTCGTCAGAATCATCCTTTAAGAGTGTCCAGTCTTAGCTCTAATTCTTTGCTCAAAAATCTGTCCAATTTCTGCTCTGGTAGCACCCATGGGGGTGGCAGTCCAGGTATGAATCCCCTCCCCTGTGACTGTGAGAACGGCCTTCAGGTCTACCAGATGGCTCCTGGTGCCTGTGGCCAATGTGTGGCACACATACCTCTGCACCAGGCCCTGCTTGCTCCTCTTTGACTTCTTTCCATGAGACTGTTCTCCCCTTGGCTCTGAGACCTGACAGCAGTTCCTCCTCTGTCTAACCCTTGACCACTTTCTATAACTAAGTGGGCCTGGGAGACAAGGAGATTCTATAAACTGAGGCTCTCCAGGGAGGATGGAGAATGCTCCTTCCACATGCTGCACTAGCAGAGTACACGTGAGCTATACGTGCACGCACGTGTGCATGCACACTGAGGTCTGGGCAGGTGTAAGATGCAGCACCGAGGGGCAGCACACAGTTGCTCTGCTTGCAAAAGCATGTTATGTAAAATCAGCCTGTGCTGATAAGATTTTTTGCAATCTCACAGGCTGGTGCGGTGGGTATTTCCCAGGGATTAAGGGCAGCCCTTGCAGAGCTCTGGCTCCAGAACTTCAGCTCCAGACAGTTAATTGTCCCAGGCTGGGAGTGCAAGGGCCCTGCCCTGAGATGTCAGCTAGAGAAAATAAATCTCAGGTCTCCAGGCATGGGTGTGGGGAGAGAGGACAAAGCAAACACACCTGGCAAGGAGCAGATGTGTTGGTGGCTCTGAGAGTAGCTGCCACCAAGATATGGTAACAAACCTCCACGACCCACCCATCATCCACTAAGCGCATTTGCCACCCCCCCTAATAGCCACTCATCCTTCCAGGCATCTCCCCACTCTGTGAATGTGTTTTAGGCACTGTGGATAGTACTGAAAAAATAGGCAAAGTGCGTGTTCTCATACAGCACACATTCTAGGGGAGGGAGAGGGCCAACAAACCCAGAAGTCTATGTGATAAATAGTAATGTTTGCTGTGGAGCAAAACAAGGCGGGGCAGGGGGGAAAGACGCAGGGGCAGGGTGGGTGGTCAGAGAAGTCCTCTATGCTAAGGCAATCATTACCATCCATCCATCTAACCACTCACCCATCCCTCCGTCCTTGGTTGTTCCTTACTCGACAAATACTGAAGGCCTACCCGTGCCAGTGCATCAGATGAAGAAGACTGGTTTGAGTAAGGCCCAGTCCCAGTTCTGGAGGGACTCAAGGGAACACAGAAGAAGCTGCAGTGTGCCATGTGTCTGCCATCGTAGAAGGTGAATGGAGAGGAAGGACCCAGGACTTATGCTTGGGAGAGGGGAAGCTTCATCCATCGAGGGCATGATACCCGAGCAGAGCCCTCAGGCATTCTGCAGGGGCAAGAAAGAGGAAGAGGGTGTGCTACAACCTTCAGCTGCTGGCCAAGGCCGCCACTCTCATGGCCACATATAGAGGTTTGCCGGGCACCACGGGAGAGCAGGAGGACCTGGTGTTCCAGGGGCCTGAACTGGACCATCTGCCTAGCCTTCTCCACCTGTGCAGGAGGTAGAATTGTGTCCCCCATAAAGATTTATTGAAGTCCTAATCCTGGGTACTTATGACTGTGACCTTATTTGGAAACTGGGTCTTTGAGGATGGAATCAAGCTAAGGGGAGGTCATATGGGACGAGGTTGAGCCCTAAATCCAATGACTGGTGACATAAAAAAAGGAGATTTGGACAGAGAGAGACAGCAGGTGTGGAGGGAAGAGGCCAAGTGAAGAGATGGCAGAGACTGGAGCCGGGCAGCTGCAGGGCAAGGAGCACCAAGGACTCCTGGGGCCACTGGAGCCACCAGATGTGGGCAGAGTCAGGAAAGAGTCTTCCCTTGAGCCTGGGATACCTCGATGGCTCTAGCCTCCTCAACTGTGAGGAGACACATCCTTGTGGCTTTAAGCCACCCAGTTGTGGTAACAGTTGTGGTAAATTGTTCTGGCAGCCCTGGGAAGTCACACACACCCTGGTCTCCCATTCCATCCTACATCCTAGTCCCCAGCATGGATCCATGTCCCTGTGCCTGCCTAACCACCACCCCCTGCAGCCCCCACCTGTGCCATCAATACCACCAACTGACTCCTCCCAGATGGCCATCTGGGCCCTGGGAGGAGTCATGGGTTGCCCTGAATCTGATAATCCTTAGTAAGCAAGAGCTACCAGCCCCCTACATGTACTTCAGAACCCCAAGATTGTACCCAGCAGGGGCTGGATGCCAGGCTCATGCCAGAGACTTTTAGCCTGGGGGGGGTCTTCTGGCCCCCCATCAAATCACAGTTAAGGATGCTGCCTGGACCTTCACCCTCACAGTGTTTCTTTCTGTCTATTTGGGAAGAAGTGCTTGAGTCTCTGGAGAGCAGGCAGGATTCCAGGCTGGCCCCCAGCAGGAGCACCGGCCTCTTGGACAATACCTGCTTACCCCTGTCCCGACTTTAGCATGGCTGAAGGGACAGGGCGTGGGAGACACCGGAGCTCAGTAGACCCCAGGCTGAGCAGATGCACAGGCTGCTACTGCTGCTCCCTGGCTGCCTGGTCACCTGGTGGGAGGGGAGCCCCTCAACTCTACCCAACCCCCAGAGGTGAGTCCCGAGAGGCTGAGGACTCATGGGTCTCAGGCCACGGTGCCCCCCAGCACTGGAAGGGTGCCTGGCCCATGGTAGATGATAACTAAATATTTGTAGGAGAAAGAAGGAAAAGCAAGGGGGAAGGAGGGAATGAGAGCCTCCTTTTGGTCTGAGCTGCTCCCCTGAGCAAGTGCTCTGTTGAAATATTGGCAGGTGTGGTAGTGGCAGTGGCAGCTGTTGAAGGAGCTCCTAGGTCTCAGCTGGAGCCACAGACCCCCATTCTCTACCTCATGGACCCCACAGCCGAGCCTCTGGGGGCTCGTCTTACTTGGTGGGGCTCTGTCTCTAGTTGTGAGGTGGTGGGACCCTGCTTGTCCATCCTTGTCACCCCAACCCCTGCTGCTTCCCCTCCATCCCACCGAAGGGTGTGCTCATGCCACCAAGCATCACCCCGCCTTCCACTCTGCAGGCGTGCTGCTGAGCCTGATTCCCCTCCCATCTGCCTCAATGAGGTTTAAAAGTGCCGCACAGAGCTCAAGTCCACGGCCTGCAGCTTCATGCAACCCAACGCTCGCTTAAGCGTCAAGGAAGATTTTCCTGGTATTTCCACAATCTTTGACCCTCTGGCTGCTGCTGTGAACCTGGGTCCAACAGAAATCATTCCGGCCCAATTCTCCCAGAGGGCTGTGATCTTTCTTGTTCCCACACACCAGCTCTTGAAAAAGGAAGAACGCATTCTACAAGAAAGTCTTCCTCCTGGCGTGACAAGTTCCTCCCAGACCCACGGCATTCAACACGTGCCTTTATTATCAAACGGTAGGGTCAGGAAATGCTAGGGCTGGAGAGGCAGGCTGAGGATCCCAGCCCAGCAGAGGGAGTGGCCTGAGCAGGGGGGCCTGTGACAGGCTCCTGGCCAGGCAAGCTCTCCTCTGTCCTTGCTGACACCCCATCGCACCTGGACAGCCTCCTGGAAGCCACAGTCCCTCTTGTCTTCATGAGTTTGCACATGGGTCCTGCCAAGATCCTGTCCCTCCCAAGGATGCCTATGGAATCCATGGAAACTTGTGAGGTCTGACTAGGTGTCCATCAACAGATGAATAAAGAGCACGTGGTGGATACACGCAATGGAGTTTGATTCAGCCAAAAAGAAGAACAAAATTATGTGATGTGCAGGAAAATGAGTGGACTTGGAGAACATCATGCTAGTGAGATCAGTTAGACTCAAAAAACCAAGGGCTGCATGCTTTCTCTCACATGTGGAAGCTAGAGAGGAAAGAAAGGAAGGAAAAGGGACCTCACAAAAATTAGGAGACCACTAGAGTAGTGGACAGGGATTTGGGGAGGGAGGAGGGGACGGGAAGGGGAAGTCTGGGGAAGGAAAGACCAAATAATTTTATTTATTTATTTATTTATTTATTTATTTATTTATTTATTTATTTATTTATCTTGTGTGTGTACTGGGGATTGAACCCAGAGGCATTCTACCTCTGAGCTATAGCCCCAGACCTTTTTATTTTTTTTTTAATTTAATTTAATTTGTGGTACTGGGGATTGGATTCAGGAGCATTCTACCTCTGAGCTACACCCTCAGCTCTATTTTTTATTCTTTGTTTTGAAACAGGGTCTCACTAAGTTGCACAGAGCCTCACTAAGCAGCTGAGGCTGGCTGCGAATCTGCAATCCTCCTGTCTCAGCCTTTCAAGTACTGGGATTACAAGCATGCGCCACCATGCCTGGATCCTTATTTTTTGTTTTTTAAACAGCGTCTTCCTGCGCTGCTGAGAGTCTCGCTATGTTGCTGAGGCTGTCCTCGAACCAGCAATCCTCCTGTCTCAGCCTCTCAGGTATGGGGATTACAGGTGTGCACCACCATGCCCAGTCAAACCAAATAAATCTATGTACATATATGAATGTATCACTGAATCTCAATATCATAGTTACAATGCATCAATAAAAATTTAAAAAATTTTTGAAACTAATAGTTTCCTTCTCTCCAGAACTTTGCAGGTGACTGGGAGTAGAGGGGCTCATGAATAGCCTGGCACAGAAGAATCAGTGGGATGCTTCCAGCTTCCTCAGGCCAAGTCCAGAGCCTGCGGCTCACAGCTCTGCAGACTCCCACCGCGCCTGGCCCCAGTTTGAGGTGACATCCCGAGGGGCGAAGCATACAAAGAAACCATGGCACTTGGCAACTCAAAGGTCCATAAAAACCCAGCACAGCTTCTCTGACGATAAGCTTGTCTTAATAGCAGAGGCTTCCTCCTGCTGAGGGTCATGTTTTTTCATAGCTTCTAAGAAGTTATCCTACCAAAGTCTCCCTCCACATGGGCAGGATGTGCGGGTCACGTCCAAGCAGAAATAAACAGGTAATGTTTCTAAAATTCCTGGAATCTGTAGGCTGCACGGCTATTCAGAGAAGCTGACCTGTTTCAGAAAAAAGGGTGGGGGGCAGGCAGACTCGCCCATGTTTAACATTCGTGGCTTTCGAATTTTTGTTTTAATTTATTTGTTTTTAATCAGCAGAGACCCTTTTAAAAACAATACCTTAGCTGGAGCCCTGATATAAAAACACAGATAAAAGGAGACAGGGAAGAGACCCGGAGGCTGCACTGAGCTCTCTGCAACCACCCCGGTCACCACTTTTCTCCACGTGTGTGCCCCGGAGCAGGGACCTGACCCTCGACCAGCCGCAGGGGTGTGCTGCATGCTAGCTCCACAGTGAGAGGGAGGGCTCTCTAGGAGCTGGGCATCACTTAGGTACTCTGGACAGGTTGGAGCGGAGTCCACGACCCTCTGAAATTGCACATGAGTATTTTGCACACAGTAGGCTCCTGGGTGGGTCCAAGCAATCTGTGCCCGCACAGGACTATGCCGCCCAAAGCTGGGTCACTGGAATGCACAAGACATCCCTGGATGCTGCTATAGTTTGGACCTTGTATGTCCCCAAAGGCCCAAGTGTTAAAGCTTGGTCCCTGGCTTGGTAATATTGGGAGGTGGTGGAAATTTCTGGAGATGGAGTCTAGTGGGATAATGGGACCGCCTCTTCTTCTTTCTCCTTCACACCCTGTTTTGAGGTGAATGGACTTCCTCCTGCCATGATGCGCTGCCCCTCCACTCCCAGGCCCACGAGGAAGAGGGCCAACCAATCATGGGTCAAAACCTACAAAACTATGAGCCACAATAAACCTTTTCATAAGTAGCACAGTAACAGAAAGGAAACGAACACAAATTCTCTAAGGCGATATTCCCCTCCCCTTTTTTCTTCAAGTTCCATGTTTTACTCTAACAGCCAAGAGTCCTGGCTAATAAACCACACATACCCCTTAGGTGACCTGAGTCCCAGACTGTTGTGGAGCCCTGGATAATGCTGAACAGTTATCTCAGGCAGCCCTCTTCTTTTTGTGATGTAAAATAAGGATGATAATATTGACCCTTCCTATTCCCTTCGATGGACTTGAAGACTTCCTTTGATTCTATGAGCCAATAAATGCTCCTTTTATCTTTAAGATATTTTTTAGTTGGGTTTCTATCATTTGAGATAAGAAAATGTTAAATAATTCAACATGATACAACTGTAGGTATGGTGGCTGATACTATATCCACAAAGTCATGAGAAGCAAACATGACCCCTTCCTTCCTGTCCCCCATGTCAGGAAGAATCCACTGGGTGATGTTAAACACAGCTAAAAGGACAGCTATTTATTAATTTCTGAATGAATAGAAAAACAAACAAGAGAGGTTACTGATGCAAAGAACAGGAACCAAGAACCAACTGGTAAACGATAGGAGGTCGTTTCTAAATTACATGGTATTTTTTAAAAAAAGAAATAATTAGTAAACTGCTGCTACCACCATCAGTCTGCCATTTTGCAACCAGGATTGTATGGAGAGGTGTGTGCATGTGCGGCACGGTTGGCTATGACTCTGTTGAGAGGCTGAGACAGTAGGATTGCAGATTTGAGGCCATCCTCAGCAACTTAGTAAGGTCTTCTGCAATTTAGTGAGAGCCTGTTTCAAAATAAAATAGGGCTGAGTGGTATAGCTTGGAGGTAGAATGCCCCTGAGTTCAATCTCTAGAACTACCACAAAAAACAAAACTATACAAACAAACAAAAGACCGGACATTTGAGCCAAACCAGAATGATTGGGTTGAACCGGTCAGAAAGATGCAAAGGTTAAGGCTAAGACAAAAATATTAAATATGTTATTTCTGTTCTCTATATTCTTCAATAATCAAAAAAGCATAGTTTCTTTAAATAAAGTAGTAGGCCTAGATTAGCAGACCAACATTTTGAATTTGATAAACCAGAAAAATTAAAAACTGAGGAATTGTTACTTTTGACTCTGCCTAAGGACATCCCCTCAGCCATCACCATTGGTTCATAAAGGACATCATTTTAAAACTAAGGCAGTCTTTTCCCATGGATTAACTTCAGTTCGAGGAAGAACTCACTACACTATCCTAGGAAACACCTTCTATGACAGTGTCTCGTCATAACTTGCTTGTCTAACTTCCTCAGATTCACCTCCATAGACTTGGGAAGAAACGCCATGGGACTCCCACGGGGGCATATGGGCGCTGACAACAGCATACACGATACACTCACAAGTAGCATCGCACGGAGTATGTACTGCAGAGCAAGTGTGCTGGGCTTCATGGTCAATTTTGACAAGAAGTTATCATTTTCCCTTGAATCTAATTTCCAAACAAATGTGAATCCGCTATTTCTCTCGTTTTGCTACAAACCCATAAAGAACCTCTTTGCCTGTGTCGGCCTAAATCACAGACCTCAGCAGGAACCATGACCTCCTGGCATGAAAGTCAAGTACACATGTACATCCAAATACCTTCTCTTCCTGTTCATGGCCTTTAAGTCACAACCAGTTTCAGTTGGGTTTTGCTTTTGAAGTGGGCACAAGGCATTTTTTTGGTCATTTGCTCATAGACTCTCCCTTTCCCGGCCACCCTACCTTTCTTGGGCAACTGGCACAAATATAATCAGTTTGGTGACCAAATCGTGGCCACTCATTGACCCCTAACCACATGGCCCTCACTGCCAGCACTCCTAACACATGGCCTCCCCCAGCCACATGAAAGTAAGTCCTGTGCCAACTCCTGGGCCCTGTGCAGCTCAGCCTGTAGTGGCTGTGCCCTGTGACGGGCTCCGCAGCTGACCCACCCCGCTGTCCAAACAGCAGAGGCCAGACAGCTGCATTTGGCCATTCCCCTGCGTGCCCTCGGTGTACCCTTCATGCACAAGGTTTGCATGGCTGACTCTGCTCCCCTTTTTTTGCAATGTCTAAGCTCCCTGTGGGTTGCCCTTCAGGAGGAGAGAGCTACCCCATGTGGCACCTGGCTCCTGTCTCTGGGTGCATGCATGCTTGACCGGGGAGGTCACAGTGCACACGCTGGGCTTCAGGGCAGCAGGACTGGGGAAAAGCAAGTCGAGGGCCAGGACTGAGTGGCATGATCAGTGTTCCTGGCCGCATCACAGCCTGTCCAGCAGGGGAGGTGAGCTCTGGCTTATGCAGAGGAGGCGATTCTTTAGGCTGCCCCTCTCCTGGCCTGTGTCCAGATCAGCCCACCCAGAGGAAAGGCTCAGTCACTGCCTGCACCCCCACCGGCCTCGAGAGCCACTTGCAACTTCTATTTATGGAAATGCAGCAGAAGGAGCGCTGGGCTGGGGGCCAGGGCCCAGGCGCCTGCCCTGGGGTTTGGAGGAGTCTTGAGAATGGTCAGCTGCTGATCTCCAATCCTCTCCATGCCTCCCTGTCACCCTTCCCCGAAACACACATCCCTCCTTCCAGGTTGTCCCTGCACCTGGACCATCTTCCCACTTCTGCTCACCCCCAAAATCCTGTCCAGTCTTTGCCATTAGCACACAGGCATCTGCCAGGCAAAGCTGACCCTGATTCCCACAAGAACAAATCCATTTAGTTACAGCACAGTGGACAAACTTCTTAGTGCTTCATCCCATGGTCCAAACAGTCTGAGTAGTTGCTTACATGTTTACTTCCCCAGTCAAGCCATATAAACTTCCAGGAGCTCAGAGCCATTCTTCCTTTACCTCTAGGTCCCAGGGTCTGGCAAGTGCCTTAGATACTGTTGGTCTCCACGGTTGCTTATTGGATGCAAAGTTAAGACGACTGATGGCCCTGGATGGGCCAGAGTTGGGCCATCCCAGCTCAATCTGCCCACTGCAGACCAAGAGCATTCACAGGTGACCCTGGGGGCCCAGGGACCTACAGTCTGTGGTCTGCAACCAGGTAATTATTTCTTTGCTTTGCAAGAAGCTGGATCCTTTGTGGTCTTATCAGCCCTCAACCTCTAATCATAAGCCTCAGTGCTGAGTGATATCTAGCTCTCCCCTAGTTAAACAGAAAAGATGAAGTTCTTGGCCAGCCTTCATGATCTCTAGGGAGCAAGGTGGCTGCTCACTGGCCGGCACAGTGGCAATAGCGCCACGGTGTGCAGTGGCTCCCCAGTTTGTAAAGCAGCTCACTTCTGCTGAGCAAGCCCAAGGCACAAGGCAGCAGACAAGGCTGGCCAGGCAGCAGCACTGCTTGGAGCCCCTTACTGCACCTCAAGTTTATCTGCTTAAAATGAAGAGACTAATAGCTTCCCTTCACCATGAGGATTAGGTGAGGTGCTGGAAACCCAAGGAGATGACGTGTAGGAAGGCACCTGGCCAGTTCTGGAATACAGATTTGCTGCACCCAAATCAGGAAGTGCTAAAGGCCAGAAGAATCCAAGGGTCTCTGAGTCCAGAGAGCTGAGGCCCTTTGGTTATACAGCACAGTGGACAAACTTCTTAGCACTCCATCCCATGGTCCAAACAGTCTGGGTAGTTGCTTACATGTTTTTCTCTCCAGCCAAGCCACACAAACTTCCAGGAGCTCAGAGCCATTCTTCCTTTACCTCTAGGTCCCAGGGTCTGGCCCAGTGCCTTAGATACTGTTGGCCTCCGTGGTTGTTTATTGGATGCAAAGTTAAGATGACTGGGTATATGTGTGTCAGTGGCCACAAGGGGAGGAATACATCTGGACTATCTGGAGACATCATGCAAATAACAGAGGCCAGGGCAGGGAGACCTGGAGATCCGTTCTGGCAGTGCAGAGAGATGGATAGGTGGCAGCATTTAAGAAGGCAGGCTAGCCCAAACCGGGACTAGGCGAGGCATCAGGCACCAACTAGGGTCCCACTCAGTGGTGGATTATGGCCACTGATTCTAGAGTGCAGGGCCCCTGTACTCTCTGCTCTGGACTTGTGCTCTTTACTGGTGAGAAAGGGCTGGGAATAAAGGTAAATCACAGCCAGGACCAAAGTCTGCACAGACTCAGGGGTCTTCTTACTTTCCCTACCAGACCTGAGTGAGAATTGGGAAGAAGGGGGGGAACGGTTTGGATGAAATCTGTCTGCTATGCTCCTTGGCTGTTTTCAATAGCCCCTTCCCAGGCCACTGCAGGGTGGTGAGAAGATAAAGAAAAAGGAGATGGCAAGACGGGGCTCAGGCACCCTTGCGCTGGGTCACATGCAGAGGAGCCAGCCCAACAATGAGGGGAAGCCAGCCAGCAAACTCCTTCCTTCCCATCCAGTCCTGCCCGATAAATACACTCCCTTCTATATTCAGTGAGCAATTCCACTTTCCTGGAAGATATTCAGAAAGTCTCCTGACCATAGAAGGAGCTAAATGATGTCTGCATGGATATGACTTATCATAATGATAACAACAGTGACGGTCATTGACTGAGGCAGGCACCGAGTGAAGAGCTTTACATGTATTAACTAATTTAAACCTTCCAATAGCCCTGAAAAGGTATCGTCACAATCCATCCTCTACAGGTGACCTGAAAGGTGTTGCTACGATCCATCTTCTACAAGTGAGGAAAAGGAGGACTGGAGAGATTAAACAGCAAGTCTCAAGAAGTGCAGCAGGGGATGTCAACTCAGAGTTCTTTAATGCCAAAGCCTATTCCCACAAGGCTCAGGATCAAACAGTAGCACAAAGCTCCTAAGAGGGACAGTCACGAGACCCGGCACCAACCACTGCCTGAACCCATACACAAGCCACAGAGTCCCATTCTCCAGCAATAGACCCAGGCCTACGACCTGGCACAGCAAGGTCACATAGCAGGCACTCAACAAACGCTGGTCAACGGAATGAGAAAATGAAGGAATAAATGGCCAACAGTTTTAAATGGGGTATGAGCGGGGCTGACACTCACACCATAGGCGGTCATGGCACTGAAAGCATAAATTTGCACGGTCACTATAACTGGGCTATGCTGGGCACTCTGTTTATTCTGTCTCTCTCCTTCCAAATAGCTGTGCTGTCAAGCCAAATATTAATATAATCAGTAGCATGGGAAAATAATAGACCTTCCTGCAAGTATATTGTCAAAAATGAAAAAAAAAATGAACTGGATATGATGGCGCACACCTGTAATCCCAGTACTTGGGAGGCTGAGACAGGAGCATCACAGGTTCAAGAATAGCCTCAGCAACATAGTGAGACTCTCATCAACCTAGCAAGACCCTGTTAAAAAAATAATAATAAAAAGGGCTAGGGATTTAGCTAGGAGATAGAATACCCCTGGATTCAATCTTCAGTCAGTCTCAGTCTCAGTTTCTTTCTTTCTCTCTCTCTCTCTCTCTCTCTCTCTCTCTCTCTCTCTCATACACACACATTAAAAAAACATTAGGAATTTATGGAAATTTAAAAGTATAAAGTCTACACTGGCTGCAGGTATGGTGGCACACACCTAGCCCCAACTACTCAGAAGGCTGAGGCTGGAGGATTGCTTGAGCCCAGGAGTTTGAGACCAGCCTGATCAACATGGTGAGATTCTATCTCTAAAACAAACAAACAAAAAACCAAACAAATGGTATAAGGTCTTATGGAAGTTTCTAATTAGGAAGAAAGTTAACAAATCAGTAGATAAAGTTCCCAAAAAGATGCCTACATGTAAAAAAAATTTCCATGTAAAACTGTCTTAACTGTACTAAGAAATTATAAGTCCTGTTTCAAATGTCTTTGGTAAATTAAGCAATTGCCTCCAGCTTGTTAATTTTTTTTCAATAAATCCAGATAGTTTTAAGGACACAACTTTCTCTCTGACTACAATGAAATCTATCATTTCAGAAATTCAATTACTTGGCCCATTCCCAGAAAGCAGGGCTGACCTTCTGTGGTATGGATGTGGGCTGTTAAGGATTCTCTACCATTTATTCATTCTATCTATCTATCTATCTATCTATCTATCTATCTATCTATCTACCTACCTACCTATCTATCATCTTGAGATAGGGGTCACTATGTTGATCAGGCTGGTCTCAAACTCACATAAAGGGTCTTTATGGGGTGACTTGAATGGGGCAGGCTCAGTAGGCAAAGGCAGCTCTGGTGACCTACTTGGTGTCTATTTCTCTCCATGTTGCCAGAGCAGACAGTGATGTGACCTACTTTCAGGGCCACAGTGGTGGCTCAAGAAGGAATGGAGGAGAACCTGAGAGCCTGGGCTCAGGATATTGCAGCTCGGCCTCCAGGCACCTCCTGGCCTCCTCCCCGCTTCCCTGCCTCCCTTGGCTCTGACCACACGCAGCTCCCTGGTCTCCCACTCCTCTGTCTCCAGAGTCCCTGCCTCCTGCAGCTTCTCCTCCCCAGAATCCCTCATCCTTGGGCAGGAGTAAAGCCGTTCCCTGCTCAGGCTGTCCCTTGAGTTTATCAGGTTTTAATGATTTGCTTCCAATCCCCTGACACGCAGTCCACAGAGAACACCATGCCATGTGTGTGGCCCACTGGGCAAGCCAGAGAGGCTGCTTGGAGCCAGAGCGCGCGGCAGCCTGCAGCAACCACCACCAAGGCCACTACCCAAGGGGTGAGCAAGGGGAACCATATCTTGACCCAAACAGGACTTATTCTCCATACATTCATCAGGACACTTTGCTTCAAGGACCCCAAACAATCGATAAGAGTTGAAAAAAAATGGTTTAAAAAATGTCCAGTGTTAGCCAGACATGGCAGCACATGCCTGTAATCCCAGTACTTGGGAGGCTAAGGATCATGGGTTCAAACAGCCTCAGCAACTTAGTGAGACTCTTAGCAAACTAGTAAGACCCTGTTTCAAGACCAAAAAAAAAAAAAAAATACAAAGGGCTGAGGTGTAGCTCTGTGGTAGAATGCCCCTGGGTTAAATCCCCAGTGCTAAAAAAAAAAAAAAAAAAAAAAAAAAAATCCCAGTGTCAATGCAGGATCTCCCCTCTATACCAGGGGTTGGCAAACCTTTCCCATAAAGAACCAAATACTCAATATTTTAGTCTCCAAGGTCATATGGTCTCTGTTACAACTACTCAATTTTGCTGTCATATAGCAATAGCAGCTCCCAAAGCATGGCTGTGTTCCAATAAAACTTTATTTATAAAGACAGACGAGGGCTGGATTTGGCAGCAGGTCAGAGCTTGCTGACCGCTGCTTGGGAGACCTGCTGGGAGGCCAAGTGCACTTTGCACAAGGTGGCTTCCCTCACAGGACCCTTACCCCACCCGATGGTAGTGTCTCCCATTCCAGGGGTGCCCAGCATCCTCAAACTCTCCCCTCTTCTACTTTCAGGGAAGGACCTGACAAGCTCATTCCCCCTGGAGGAGAAGTGGATTGTATTTACATTTAAATCAACAGAAACCTGAGGCCAGTGGCTCTCACTTTGGCGGCTCAGTGGCAGCCCACGAAGCCTGAGCACTCACTTCCTGATGCCCAGGTCCCACTGCGTGGCTCTGGTGTACTTGGTCTGAGGGCAGGCAGCCTGGCACCAGAGATTTTAAAAGCTCCCCAGGTAAGTCTACAGGGAGGTCAAGTTGAGACACTGCCTCAGACCAAAAGGAAAAAGAAATGATGGTACCGTTTTAAAAATAAGCAAGCCAGGGAATTTTTTTCCCCTTTGGGGTTAGAGAAGATAAGACAACATGTCCACAGCCCTGGAAACCATGCCTTACAGACCCCTCTGGCGAGTCCAGTATGGAATAGATCTTACTATATTCTAGAAAGATCTAAGACCTTCTCATTTTTATTTCCCTTGACATCTAGTACGGGTCTCTGACAGCAATATTTGCTGTACCTAAACTTGCTAATCAGCAAAAAAGCATCTAAGGGCCTAAAATTTAATTGGTCTGTCAATTAATAATAAAAATACTAATCCTCAGACAAACAAACCAACCAACCAGTTGATCAGGTCCTGCCTGAGAAGGGACTATGGTCTATCAAGGGAGACAATGTGAGCACAGATGAAATAAACAGCAGACTTAGCTATATTTGATAAATACAGGAAGACAGGGGTTCCCACCCTTTACGCATTGTAATCACTTGGGGAGGCTTTTAAAAATCCCAGTGCCTAGATTGTACCCCGTGTCGATAAAATCAGAATGTCTGGGGGTGGAAGACTAGTCTCAATCTCTTTAAAAACCCTCACGTGACTCCAGTGTGCAGCAAACTTTGGGAGCCTCTATCACAGGGTCCTGCTACTCACTGTGTGGCCCAAGGACCAGCAGCGCCAGCATGAGCTGCGAGCTGGCTAGAGATGGAGAGGTCTGGGCCTCACTCTCAGCCGCCTGAATTGGAACCTGCATGTTAACCAGATCTGATTGCTCTTCCTATGCCCATTGAAGGAGCAATGAGGCAGGGTACCACGTTCTGAGAAAGCAAGGATTCTAGAATGTTCCAGAAGACTAGTTGGGAGCACTTCTTAGAAAAAGGGGGAAATAATAGAGGTTCTGAGGCTGAAAGAATTAAAAGTAGAGTGGTGGTAGGGAGGGTACTTAGGGCAGGATACAGACATAAGAAGGAAATTGGTCTTCATGTATGGTGAGACACAAATAGGAACAAAGGGTCTATCGGGGCTTTTTGTTTTGTTTTGTTTTGTTTTTTAGAAAAGTAAAAAATTAAATCACACTTACTCACACAATTAACAATCTGAGGTTTTTGAAAAGGATAAAATGACAGGAAAATAGGGTTGTCCTGGGAAATTTGAGGCACCCACTAGGGGGTGGAGGACGGCAAGAACAGGTGAGGGAGTAAAGAAAGTGTCCAGGGCGTCAGACTTTGCCTCCCGGGAGCTTGTGAGTCAGGGAGAGGTGATGGGACTTGGGGAAGGTATGCTACAATTTCGTTGAAGAGGACAGACCAGCAAGAGGAGCAGCAGGGAGGCGGATATGTGGGGGCCTGTGACCGGGTCTGGGGACACGAGCACCTGTATGCAGGGGTGCCGGGAGCATGGGGTCAGGGCGCCCGGAGGGTGCAGACTGCATCACTGTGCGTGGCAAGGCATTACTGCAGGTCCTGTGCTGTGCACCGCACTGGAGAGGACTCTAGACTCCCGAGTGCACTTATAACAAACTCCTCTCCCAACGACCCCCACAAGTTATCCATGGGAAAACGCAAAAGCCCCAAGCAAGCATGTCCCCAAAGGGAAGGAGAGAGGAAAAGCAAGTCGCACACAAGCCCTGGGATTGTCTTTGGCGCTAACAGGCTCTGAACACCCAGAGCGGCCCCGGAGCGCAATCCTTTTGTTTCCAGGCCTCTGGAAGTCGAGCCGATTCCCAGTTGAGTTGGAAATGCCGGGAGGTTTTTTCCCATATTGCAGCGGACTGAAAACAATAACAGCAGAATGGACGTTACCACAATTGTTTCCACTGAAGTTATTTTCGGGGGAGTTTAGGAAGATTGTCTATTCCTAGACATTTCCTTCGCCCGATTCCCTTTATAAAAATGTCGAGGGAAGAGGCCAGTGTCGCCACCAGTATGCCTGGCCTGCTCACAGGCACGTGTGCGACGCCGTGTGCTGAGGGTTCCCAGCGGGTACAACACGAATTAACCAAAGGTCACATGGATGCCCTTGGATTCAGCTGGTGCCTCGCAGTTCCAAAGCACTTTTTCAGTTATATCTTGCTTGATTCTCATGACAGCCATCAGCCACAGGTGGTGACCTGCAGGGGCTCATTTTATTATCCCTTAGAGCTGAGGACAGAGAAATAAAGGTGCTCCATCAAGGTCACCCCGCGTGCAAGGGGCAGGGCGCAATTCTGCCCTCTGGGTCCTGTGCTGTGGGGTGGACAGGGCTGCTGTGTCCACTTATCAAGGCTGGTCCCCTGTGTCCCAGGCACGGGCCTCTGGGCTCTTCTCTCTCTGGGGCTCCACCAGAGTTCCGTGTGGCTGTGACATAGGATGTGGCTCAGGAAGAATGTAGCCTCCTGCTAGGCTGGAGAGGAAAGCAGGGCTGGAGCAGGGAGGCCTCATGTGACAGGAGCTTGGTTGTATGATGGTGGACAGGAACAGACTCGAGCAAGTAATTAAAGAGCCAGATTTTCACCCTGTGTAGACCCCGTGGAGATCATGTGGTGGATGGATTTAAGGGGATATAAACCGAACACGGGGCTGAGTAGTCAGGAGGCCATCATGATGGTTGGAGACAAGGGGGACTAATGCAGGATTAGAGAGGCAGCTGGGGACCAAATGGGTGAGCCTATGACATGTAGGGATACAGTTTGCCGGGCATGGTGGTACATGCCTGTAATCCCAGTACTTGGGAGGCTGAAACAGGAGGATCGCAGGTTTGAGGTCAGCTGCAGCAAGTAGTGAGACTTTATCAACCTAGTGAGACCCTGTTTCAAAATAAAAATAAAGTAGGGCTGGGGGTGTAGTTCAGAGGTAGATTGCCTCTGGGTTTAATCCTCAGTACCACATACACACACACAAAAAGGGATACAATGTACTGTTTTGAGTGGAGGATAGGGTGAGATAGAGAAGGCAGGGACAGAGCATCACCTGTGAGCAATTTAATGGCAAATAAGGGCCCATCCATGCTCTGAAGGATCCTTTGTTCTTACAGAAGAGAAAAGCTAACGAGCAGTGCTCAGGCCTGGGTGTGCCTCACTGCAAGAAGACAGAGGTCGCAGCACTGATGTTTTCAAGTTAGGATAATAAGGCTAACCCCTTATTTTTCTCTGATGTAAACCCCTTTCAGAATGGGACAAATCCTTAATCCATTAGGGCAGAAGGTCCGGGCCCCAGCTGCACACTGAGTTCACCCAGGACACATTAAACATGACCCAGGTCCAGGCCCCACTGCCCGGAGACTCACACTTAATTGTCTAAGGGCGGGCAAAGGCACGGCCGTGCTGCCGGGCGCAAGCACCGGGCACTAATGCATCACAAGGACGGGGGATCAGCACGCAGCTGCAGTCTCTGGAAAGCAGGCTCTGCTTGGTGGAGGTGCTGCAGCTTCACACCACGCTAAAGGAAGGACTGAAAGAACTTCCAACTAACGCGTGCTTCTTCAAGCGGCCCTGAGGTCTTGGGTTATCCTGCTTGTAGCACAGGGAGGGTCCTCCGTGGTCCCACGAGCTTCCCCTGGCTCCCTAACCGTGGGCTCGACTGGCTTCAATCTATCTTCAACCAATCAGCGCCGCCTCCTCCCGGGGACAGCCTGGCTGATGCGCGCGCAGGCTGTTAGCGCTGCTGGCTCTTTGGGCGTCCTCAAAGGACCTTGCTCAGGGTTGATGCGTTTCCTTGACCGCACCACACTCCAGCCTGCTGGAACAATGTCCCTCTTCGTGCCGCCAGGAAGGGCCACATAAAGGAACATCTTCTCTTTTCTTGCCAAGCAAATATTTCTGCTTTGACCTGGAGGGTACACTTTGAAACAAAATAATAATCCGGAGGGCACGGAGCAGCCCGGAGGTCATAGGAACCAGAATGGACTGTTCCCAGCACTTTTAGCATATTCGGAAAATACTTTCATGGGATCTTGGGGCTTACAGTGCGTGTGTGTGTGCGCATGCGTTGGGAGGGGTGGACCAGGGACAACTGTCCCTCACGGGCGCAGCCCCTGACCAGCTGCTCTACCTGAGCAGGGCTGGGTGGGATTTCTCCAAGGTGCTACGAAGTTTCTGCATTAGGCTGTCTAGTTCTTATGGCCAACTTTGTGGAAGGTATTGGCAATGAATTTCTTCAAGTGAATCACAATTACTGACTTGTATATCAAATATGACTGTTTTCATAAAAAAAACAAAAAAACAAAACTACTTCTGAGAGGATGACAGAGGTTAGCTGAGAAGCCCAGTGAGGTAACCCACTAGGGTTGGGATGAGTGCCCCCAGACATTTTGGGGATCCAGCAGCTCCTTTTATTCCCTGAAAATCCTCTTTGCACTTAGCCCCTCCTGAACGGCAGGCATTCCTGGCCGTGCACTATGACCTCTGACCCAGGACAGCCTTGAGATGCCAGCTCTTCTGCTTTGACTGGGGAGAGCAGAAGCCCTGTACGTAGAGTGGGGTGGTGGGGTGCGTGGGCTTCAATTCTGCCATCTGCAAAATGGAAAGAGCTGGACTAGGGGACCTCGCAGGGTCCTTTCCAGTACCACACTGTGACCTCATGCCTCCTTCTTCATGAAGAAATACAGCAAGTACCTTGCCTTTTGGCTAGTAGATATTTCCCTCCACAGGAGAGTTCTCCTTAGCTGGAGATGTTCTAAACGGCCTTCTAGAAAATGAACTAGTGGCCTACTCAAACTTCATTTGCTTAAAATTAGGTTCCATCCTGCTCGAATATGCTTTGTACAAGCCTGGGAGATGCCCCCCCCCCCTCTGTAGTTATAGCTCATTTTTAGTTTGGTTTTGCAGTGCTGGGGATGGAATCCAGGGCCTCACGTGTGCTAGGCAAGTGCTCCACCACTGCGTCAATCCTGGAATCATGTTTACTACAATTTCAGGCAGAGGCCGTCGAGTGTGTTGAGGAAAGGGGACCTCTTTCTAATTTGCACAAAGTAGCCATATTGTCTAGTGGTAGGACTGCCCTACGTATTAAAAGCCTTTTATATGGGCTAACAAAGAACTTCCAAGCCAGGTATGGTGATGCTTGCCTGTAATCCCAGTACTTGGGAGGCTGAGACAGGAGGATGGCAGGTTTGAGGCCAGTATCAGCAACTTAGTGAGGCCCTCTGCAACTTAGTGAAACTCTGTTTCAAAATAAAAAAATAAATAAAGTAGGGCTGGGGGCATAGGTCAGAGGTAGAATGCCCCTGGGTTCAATCCCCAGGACCATAAAAAGTAAATAAGTAAATAAAAGAACTCCTAGGTCTGTCTCCCAGCACAGCATATAGAACAAATACCTGCAAGAGGACAAGGCGCAGCCAGCAATATAGGGCATCTAGACGACGTGGCAGAAAGGTCCTTTCTCCATAGCAAAGACCTTCAGGAAGGGCCTTTCTGAAGCCCGCCAGTGGTCAGTGCATCCTTCTGGATGGCAGGGCCAGGAGCCGGCCCCAGGGAGCCCCGGGCTTGGGGGTCAGGGCTGTTGCCACAGCCACGTGGCCTTGCTCTTGTGGGCTGTGCAAGGGTGGTGTGCAGGGACGGGGAGGCAGCTCCGATTGTCATTTCCTCTCCTTTCTTCTGATTTCCTTTCTACAGAGCATTTTATGTGCAGACACTTTAGTGTTGAAGCCTTTTCAAAGACACCTACTTGATGCTGAGCCCTAGGAAATTCTAGAATAAATTATTAAACAGATGTCCTGTAATCCTTACACGAGGAATCCTTATCAAAGAAACTGCAGGCTATGTGGGACGAGCCATGACCTGCAGACCCTGGCTCCAAACCTGTGGATAGCCGCGTGGCCTGGGGTCCGGCACTTCCTCATGGGGTCCTGAGTTTCCCTCATGAGATAACTTGTTCAGGATGATGTGGAAGGTGACCAGGTGCTCTTCGAGACGCCATGCCCAGGGAGAAATGCCACCTTTTTGTTCCATCACCTAGTGCTTGCTGTTCCTTACCCTGGACACCAGGGCGAGGCAGCAGTTTCCCGTGTGCTCGCTGGCTGGTCCAGGCGCTCATCCTCAGGGTCCCCTTACCCAAGTCTCTCCCCTCCAGCAGCCCTACCCCAGCTCACCCCAGCTTTAAACCACGTATCAGAGCCCGATGATAATGCGTCCAGTGGATGAATCCACAGGAGGGATGAATCCTCACCAGTGACTGGCTGGAAAGGGAGACTTCCAGGTACTAAGAACACTCCTGGAGTCCTTGCCCTGCAGGGTGTAGCCAGTAGCCATCAGAGACAAGGAGCAGCTAAGAGCAGCTTGCAGACCATTCCCTCCATCAGCAGGTAAGCTCTCAGGCTGCTGCCTCTCACCGCCAGGGTGCGTTATGCTGGAAACCCTGCCCTGCCTGCCTGGAGGGTATCCTTGCTTATTTAAATGTTTCCAGAAATGAGCAGGAACTCTCAAGAAAGAGACTAAAGCTCCCAGAAGTTCTACACAAATGGTTTTCAGGAAGTGAAGAATGCACGGCTTGTTGCGATGTGAATTGGCAGAAGGCTGGGACAGTTTGTACTTTATATGAGGCCTTCGGGGGCCAGGCTACTACCGGGGGAGGGGATGGGGCTATATTTCTTAGTAACCCCAAAGGGGAGAGGCTCCATGGCCACAGAAGAAGACAGGCCACAATGCAGAGCCCTGCACGTTTCCAGGGATGGCTTATCTGAGGAGGAGTCTTAGCAGCTACTGGAAGGTCCCACGATGGACGGAGTGCCAACCCTGTGTGCAGCAGTCTCAGACGAGGTGGCAGACCAGAGCCCTGCTCTCGGGCCCTGGAGGCTCTTGGGGCCCTGGAGGCTTGCCAAGGTGGTCTTTCTCACTGGAGGGGTCAAGTTCAAGGCCAGGCAGGGTGTGGCTAGAATCCCAAGTAGGTGAGGGCAATGTGGCCTTGTCCTTGGGCCCTGAGCACCTTTGCTCTTGTGGGGTCTGAATCCAAAGGGAGATTTTCCCAGGTCCCTCAGATGGCTGCCTGGGGGTTCACACTCTACCCCATGTTCCTCCCTTTCCTGGTGTGTGTGTGTGTGTGTGTGTGTGTGTGTGTGTGTGTGTGTGTGTGTGTGTAACTTCCTAGAATTCTTTGAACAACAAGGAAGAAAAGGACCTATTTACTGGTATTCAGGTATAAGCCCTTGTCCCCTTTATACTGTCACCACAGGGAAAACATGTCCGCGGCTTCAGCCCCTGGCCAGTTCTCCTTCCTGGACTCAGAGGACAGGTGACAACATCTACTCTGCTTGCTGCTCCTGACAAGCATTCTAGCTCAGTCTTACCCTCAACTCTTCCTGTTATTATTCCCTGGTTTAAATAATCTCACCAAGTCAGACTTCTCACTTACATGGTGGGCGGGTTGACCAACGTATTTATTTCGACTCCTCCTCTCTCACTCATAAACAAAGGTATAAAGCCACAAAAGCATACAGAACAGGGAAAAGAGATTTCAACAAACCTTGAGAAGACAGGAAGTGAATAGAAGGGTAGCTGGAAAATTAGTGGTGTAGGGATAGGTGCAGCCTAAGTTGTCTGCAGAGAATTCTGGGGAGCAGCCCACTGACACGGCCTGCACACCCCCAGAGCTCAGAGGCACCTGGCACCAGGAAAGGCAGGGCTCAGGCTGGGAGGAAATGCTGGAATCAGATGAAAGACTGAACATGGAACTTCCCGGGATCCCTTCCCCACCCCACAGAGTCATGCAACTAACCTGCAGCCCTCACCCCCAGGCAAAGATTCCAGGTTTGTTTTGGAGAGAAGCTGAATAAGGAAATCTGTGACCTGGAGACCCAGGCACTCAGGGAGTGGGAGAGAGGGGAGGGCGAGAACCACACGGGTTCTCAGCGTGATGAGGACACCCAATGCCCGATCTTGATTTCTAAAAACCATCCACTAAAACATACCAGGGCCCCTTAGGTAGTAGCCTCAGGATTCCAGGGTGGGGGTGGAGAAAGTACCAGATAAACCAGAACAACTTCTTGTGCCAGGAAGTACTCAAAGAGTAATGGGGAAATCTCAGAAATACATAGAAGCCGGTTGGAAAGGGCTCCCAGTGGTCAAATCTGGGACAATGTGAGCATCAAAACTAACAATAATAGTAATGGATTATAACCCTGAGAATCAAATAAAAATCTACAAGCCAACACAAATAAATACATAAAAGACAGACAAATAAATAGGAGAAGAAGGAAAGATCTTCCTTACAGTAGGAAATCAACTAAGGAATGTACATGAAATCAGAAAAATTTTGCCGATCAGCATAATGATATTTTAGGCAAGAATTGTTCATGCATGCCAAAACTTATGTGTAAAAGCATTATCAGGAACAATATATTTGCATAGTCTCAAATATCTCTTTGTAAGATACTTAATTACAAAGGGAAAATAGTAACTTTATAGTTCTGAGGACTAGAAGATACCAACTTAACCAGATGGCTAAACTCTGGAATGGTGAGCCCAGCACTTTCCCCCTTCTAGAGACCAAGGTTTCCCACATCTCTACCCAGGTAGCGCTCTGACCTGTGGCGAAGGTTTCTACCTTGGCTGGTGTGAAGGTCATGAGCCTCTGGGGAGCTCTAATTCTCAGGGGTCTGCCCAGGACTTTGGGGCCCAAGGATCATCTGGGGCATGACCAGTGACAGAACTCTGGGTGACTGCCATCCCTGTATCCCCCAACCCTCTGCAAATTTTTATCCTGGGTTGTCAAATAGAGCAAGACTCTCCTTTACTTGAGCAAAGTGATGGTTAAAAAAAAAAAACAACAAGCATCTCAGCTGCAGATGCAAAGGGATAGAGTAAGGTGGTATCAATGACTCACTGAATTATCTGCAAGTTATTAAAAGCCAATTGTCGGCGAGTAGGTCCGAAGGCAGTGGTTCTCAAAGTGTCTCCCGGGAGCCGAGGGTGTAGCTTGGTACTAGAGTGCTTGCCTAGCGCGAGTAAAACCCTGTGGTCAATCCTCAGTACTGCAAACAAATAACTAAGAAGTAAATTAAAAAAAAAAAAAATCAAACTAGCACTTCTTAGAACCAGTGGGTGGGAAGGCTGGTGAAAATGCAGGTCACTGGGCCCACCTCCAGAGCCTGGGTTTCAGTAGGAATGAAGCGGGGCCCATAATATGCCTTTCCAGCGAGTCTCCAGGTGATTCTGATACTGCTGGCCTGGGACTGCACTTGCACTCGGAGAACCTGTTGCAGAGTGGATAAGGCGTGTCTCCAGCTCTGAGTCTGGTGTGTGCATCTCCAGGAGGCACACACGGGAGGGACACCTGTGCACACCAGTGACGTAGAGGGACGGCCCTGCTATAGATATATATTCAGTGCTTGCAGAGCCCAGGAGAGTCAGCAAACTTCAGGACACAGGGAAGGGTGTTACCAGGGAGGGCTTCACAGAGGAGGCGGCCTTCCAGCAGATGTTGAAGAACAGGCACGAGGCAGGCAGGCAGACGAAAGGGGAGGCACTTGTAGGCAGGGGACCAGTGTGGCTAGATCATGGGCCCCATAATTAGTCACCAAGACTAGACCATAGACAGGCTGGGGAGTCACAGGACAGAGGCCTGTATGGCCAGCAGGTGAAGGGCACAGAGGAAAATCTGGGGTTTTCCACAGTCCTTGGGGATCAGTGAAGAATTCTTAAGCAGGGTCACAAGAAGTTTGGTAAATCTCTTACCTTCCAGGCCTGTTCTCTGTCTGTTTAGTGGGGTGGTGGGCAGAGGTTCTAGGTTTTTTCCAGCCCTGGCATGCTGTATTCAATGGGGTTGGGGATGTAGCAGGGGTGCAAACACAGGGAACTAACAGCCACTTATGGACGCTTGGTCTCCCTCCTGCCATCTCCAGAGCCCCGAGGCAGCCTGGGAAGTAGAGGCAGGCGACTGGAGCTGTCCCCACGTCTCCTGGGCCTGGTGCCCCCAGCCCCCACTGAGCAGGGCCCAGAGGCCTGGGATTGTGCAGTGCCTCACAATGGAAGGAAGAGGGTGTAGGAGGGAGGTCCCTCGGCTGACCCTGGTATTGTTCTTGGGCCAGAAGAAAGCTTCCTCCGGCCGGGGCCACCGCAATGCTAGAAAAAACGTCGCCCGGCCAGCGAGAGTTGGTGTGTTGTGTTGTGGGGGGGCCGCCTGCCGGCAGGCCGGCCTGGGAGCCGGGACCATTCACAAACGCCTGCTAGGGAGCACGTAGCCCTGTCCGCCCCCACCGCCACTCCCAGTGACAGAGCCGGGGTAAACTAAAATAACCGGGCTTCTCCGCCCCCAAACTCACTGCTGCCAGGAAGGAGAACTGTGACCAGCGACGGTTTGCTGGCTAATAAAGGAATAATGGATGCTTCAACACCCCCGGCAACACCTTCCTCTTCCCCCGCCTGGGCGGCTCCGTCTGCTGGCAAAGCACAGAGGCAGGTGCTGGACCAGCACGACCTCGTGAACCAGGACTGGCCCAAGTCACCAGGTGCATCACCGAAATGGTGATGGTGCTTAAGCCAGCCCCTGGGAACTGCTGTAGGGCAGGTGGGCTGCAGCCCGGTGGTCCTGCTCACCTTGGGCTGTGCAGGAGGGTGCCTGCCCGAGCATCACAGGGTGCACAGGGTGCACGGGGCCAGCTCAGGGCCTACTCACAAAGGGCCTGTTATGTGCCGGGTACCTCTGCCAGCGCTTCTCTCCAAGCTCAGCTCACTCCCCAGCAGGACTCGGTAGGGCCTTTCTGTGGCATGTTCTTGGCCCAGCTGAGGCCCTGGAGGCCTCCCTTGGGCCTGCTGTTCCCCCAAGGGTTCCCTGTCCCACGCTGCACACGGAGCGGTTCCCACCTGACTGATGGAGCCCTCTGGCACTCAGCAAAGGATTCTAAGTACAGTCTGCCCCAAAGCAGAGCACGTGTGGCCCAGCAGGACTTCCCTGCGGAGGCACGTTCTGTTGTTTGGGGAGCCTGGCCTGTTCCAAATAAGTAATAAAACTTCTACCCCGGCCACTGCAAGGATACGTGGACAACGCTGGGAATTCCCTCTGGTGGCCAAGAGGAGGACTGGTCAGATCCCAGCCTCAGGCTTCCTTTCTCTGCTCAAGAACATCAGTCGAGTCCCTATTTGGTCAAGTTCCAAGGCCTCAAGGGCCTCCACCGAGTGCTCTCTGTGCTCGTGAGAGCGTCTCTCGCCTTCTGAACCACCTGCTCACTGACTTCCCGAGTCCTTAAGGCTCTAGTCTCCTATCTTCCCATAGCTCCGCCTCCCGGCCATCCAAGGCCAAGTTTAGGTCTACCTCCTCCAGGAAGCACAAACACACGAGAACACAGACAACCTCAACACTGCCCAGAATCAAGTCCTCCAAAGGCTCAAGAAACCTCTGAGGGCAGATGTGGTCCGATTTCTCCAGGGGGAACTTCTGAATAGGGCTGGGGAGGAAGGGGGAAGGGATTTGGGGAAGGGAGTGGGACAGAAACACTGGAGAAAGGGAATGGGGTGAATGGAAGAAGTTCCCCAGAGACAGGCTTCTTGTAGTCGAAAAAATGGCGGGCAGACATCAGTCCTGTAGGTCTTAGACTCAGAGGAAGCTGCAGGAAACCCACAGAATCTCTTTCCCCACTTCACCCCCCAAAAAACCCACAGAAGGGGTCTGGTGGATGGTTTCTCAACCAACCAGCTTGCTTCCGGTTGTAACGACGCCCCTAATGAGGCACCTTGGCACCTGTGAGGTGTTTTCAGCTTACTGATAACTGCCATCCTAGATTCTGGCTTATAACTTGACCCACAGCGCAGCTTTGCAATGTCAGTCAAACGGTTATATGATTCCCGCTTTACAGATGAAAAAAAAAAAAAAGGAAAGCTCAAAGAGAATTATTATGGGTGAATTATCTGTGTGGGACTGAAGGGCTCTCTGACCACTACTGTGCGTGAACTTCAGAATTTTTGCCGCTTATTTTTAACTCTTAGGGCTTTTTTTCCCCCTTTCTTTCTGTTTATATTCCAGATCAATGTCTGGCAACCTTTTCCTGCAAAGTGCCAGAGAGTAACTATTTGAGGCTTCCAAGTGCTAGGAGCCGCACTGCTGTTACTTGGCTCCATCATTTGCAGACCAAAGGCAGTCGTGGCCCGTGAGCAATGTGTATCGATAAAACTTTATTTGCAAAAACAGGCTGGAGGGCTGGACTCAGTTTGCCAATCCCTGCCTAAGACCCCAGCTGTGTTTGGGATCACTGAGGCTCCTATGAGGGAGGCCAGCTTTCCTGGACCCCGTGAAGCCAAGCCCAGAAAGCAGGTGGGACCTCCGATCCCCGTCTCCCTGCCTCCCGCCCCTGTGGAGGTGGGAAAGGAAGACCCGCATGGGAACCCGTCTAGACTCAGCAGTCGCCTCGTCCCGAGGGACCTTCCTAATTGTCACCAACAAAAGTCTTCAATGCCCAAATAATCGTTTCTATAAAAAAAGACTCATACGCCACAAAAATAACAATAGGCTAGTCTCGAAGAGACTCCGCTACCTGGAGGCCTCAGACAGGAAACCCTGGATTGAAAAATTCTGGCCCCCTTGATTGTATGGCTGCCTATTTTTGTCCTGAGGGGGAAGCACTTGGAGGAGGGGGCTTGTGAGGGTCTCCTAGGTAAGCGCTCCTCCTCCATGGCTCCAGGGGCCTTGGGTCGGCGGGGGTGGGGGAGGCCACTGGAAACCTGCCCGCCTAAAACAAAGTAAAAATCATATTTCTTCCTCTTTCAAAGCTGTCAGTAAGGGTTTTTCTCTTTCCTTCTCTTTTTTTCTTTTCCCATTTCTATGGCCTTCAGAAGTAGAGAGAAAAGAGCTGATATCCATTTTCTTGTTCCTGCTTATTAAGGAAATGGCACTCACCCCTAACTTGCTGTACGTGACTGTTGTCACCTAGAATCAGAAATGCCTTCCCAGAACCTCTTCCTCCTCATCCTCTCTACTTAGAAGAGTCGGGCTGCCCGGATTCTAATCCCTGCCTTCTTCTCCCTGCCCCCTCCCCTCCCCATTTATAAGCTGTGTTTGGGGCAAAGTAACTGATCTCAGTTCTCCAGTCTGTAACATGATAACAGGATGAACGCTCACTCCCCAGGGCAGTTATAAGAATTTAGAGACAGGGCACGCAGCTCAGACAGGGCCCCATGCACGAGGATCATTCATGTCCCTTGCCACGGAGGCACGGGTCCTGGACCTGGGTGCTGGGCGTGAGACCCTCCCACGGGAGCAAGTCAGGCCTCATTCAATCATGGGCCCCTGGATGTGTCCCTGTGGAACTTATATTCTGGTGGGAGAAGAGACACAAAACACACAAAGTGTACGTGCGTTGAGCACGGTGGGAAGAATGAACCGAGGAGGAGGGTGGGCGGTAGGGGACCTGATGGAGTGTTCAAAAGGCCCCACTGAGAAGGTGACATCGGACCAAAGATGTCGTGTCTGCGAAGTGAGGTTGATAACAATGACGCAGTGCACGGGACTGAGGGAGGGCAAAGCAGGGAAGAAAAGCAAGTACCTTTGCAGTTGCTAAGGTGGAGAGCACTGGCTGAACTTGGCGAGTGTTAGCGTTATTGGGTTACATTCACTGTTGGAGTCTCATTAGGGGAACATTAGAGAATGCCATGTGTTTGTCTGTGGGAAATGCGCCTGACCCCATATTTTAACTCAGTCCACCTAAGGTGTCTAATCAATACTGGGGGACTGAATGAGTGACACCAGATCACCCCTCCATGGGACCATAAGGTGACCGCACACAGTACTTGGAGGAGGACGGGCCTGGGGTGGAGGTAGGGCTCCGTGTTCACGTGACTGTTCCTGGGCATCTTAGGGATATTTTAGTAATCCTTATGCCTGTGAGTTACCATATCCTGGACATTTCCGGAAGACTTGGCAACTGAGCTGATGCAGCTCTAGGGATTGGTAAAGTCACTTCTTCCCACCTGGAAGGCTGGGAACCCAGCTCCACTTGCAGCACCCATCCAGCCTGCGGCTCTGGGGCCCACTGCCCTGGTTCCCACGCGGCAGCAGCGCCACCTGCTGGAGCAATGGGGCAGCTCTGGCCTCTGCCACCATGTTAACTCCTCTGGAGCACTGGAGGTGGAGAAACCCTGGCTACTCTACACAGGACAGCGATTTTCATTTTGAAAGCTCTTTTGTCCCTCAGGTTCCTTAGGGGTGGCATATGTCTGTAGAATTTTCACCCTGTCTTTCTATCTGAGGTCAAGCAGGGGAACGAGGTGCAAAGCCCCAAGTCTTACTGTTCCCTTCCTCAGCTCTCTTGTCCTTTCTCTGCCTTGAACACATTCTCACGAGGTCAGCAGGCCCCTTTACTTTCCATGGGTCTTCTGGGACTCTCTGCAGGGCGTGCGTTGGGCACATCCATGGGGACGGAAATCCCATTTGACTTAGTCTGGCTCATTGTTTAGTGCGTGCCGTGCCATGCCCACTTCACAAAGTAGACCCTGTTCTCCTAAACTAGCTCAGGACTAACAGGCTTTCCCGGGTCAGAGTGAACTTGTCATGAATCGCCGACAGACACAGAATTTAGTTTCAAAACTTCATAACAGAAGGGCAAAACGAGAACCAAGCTGGGTTATGTGGTTCCGACACTCAGTTTAAACCCAGCCGATGTAATGATTGCCTGTGGAGAATTCAAGGAAAATGCTCAAAATATGTCCTTGGAGGAAACCTCGGGCAAGACGCTGGGTGGTTGGATGATGTCTCTCATAGCAGCCAGGGCAGCATGTGGGATATGAGTGGCGCTTCTGCAGGGCCCTGGGGACCTGAGGAAACCCGAGGGCACCCTGGGACCGTCCCGGGAGCAGAGGGACGGGCTCTCTAATGAGACGGCCATGCTTAGGAGGCTGAGCTGGTTAGCGAGTTCACAGTGTGAGGGGAAACTGCTCCTGAGGCCCCCACAGCGTGAGGGGGGCTTCCTAAAGGGGCCGCCTGACAGCGAGGCTTCCACGCTGCCTTTGCATGGAGCCGTCAGCTTCCCTCGCCTTGGGTTATGGAGCTCCATCTCTCCTCGTTAGCACTGCTGTCCAGGCCCTGTGCTCCCAAGGGCGGAAGCCCACACCTCCTCACTTCCAGGCCGCACCCCCAGCGAGGAAGGCGACCTGCCAGGGGCAAGGCCAGACCTTTGCTGTCTCCTCGTCCTCTCCCTTATTTCGGTAGGAAAGGCCTGAGCGTTGGGCGGGGTCATCTGGGGGACAATCTGCACACTGGGCACTGAACAGGAGGCCGGTCGGTCGGCAAGGACATCATTGGCTGCTGGGGAGCAAGGGACTTTGCACAGCCAACCGCTGCACTGTGCAGAGCGGTGTGTTGGCGCCCTCTAGTGGGAGCCAGCCGCCATGCAGCTGTCTGTCCTGGTGTGGCTACAGCATTCTTGATCCTGGGGCCGGCTGCCGGGGAGCAAGATTACAAATGACAAAGCAGGAATGCAGCAGGCTGGCTAACGCCCTCCACTTGGATGGAGTCTACAGTGAATATGCCAAAAATGCAGGTAGGTCACTAGCACCGTGGGAGGCAGGTGGGGTTCCCCCAGCACCGCCCCCCCAAAAGCCCAACTGTGAGGGTTTTGGCTTCGGCCCTGCCCTTTGGCCTCACAATGACATGATTAAACCCTGAATCCACGCCACCTCTGCTGCTCTCGACTGCTCAGAGCTCTTGGGGGGGAAACACCAGCTTCGGCTAGCCTGTGGCTGCTGAGCAGACATGGTGAGGCTCCTGCACCCCAGCTCACCTGCTCTTCACCTCCAGTTAGCACCGCAGGGAGGCAGGTGTCGGGACTGTTACATCACCACAGCAATCCTCACGAATCACTAGACCCCTTTTGTGGGTGGGGAACCATTCCTGGCAGTACAGGTGTGCTCCTGGACATGGACTCTAGCTGCCCTGCTACCCCAGGTCTGTGGCAGCTCCGAGGGTGTGAGCCTGACAGCCCAGCAATGGGGTCCCCGAGACTAGCACTGCGGTGAGACTCGCCCTTGAGGTCATGACTCACTGTGGAAATACAGCCAGGTGGGATGTTGGCTGGTTACGGGTGTCCATCCACATCTGACCCCCAAAGGAGGCAACACTTCCTAGAACCAGCGCTCCTCCTAGGAGCCCATGTGTGACTCTACAAGAGGCATCAGGCCCGGGGGCCACTGCGGCCCTCTGCTCTGTCCTCCAGTCCCAGGCTTTAGCGATTGACTGCACTGGGGAGAAAGGAAGGGCATGAGGGAAAGGATCAGACTTTACCCGATGGGACTCTGGCCTGGGCCCTGCACCGCCGTCTGCTCAGGTGTTTGGAGTTTGCAATCTGTGTTCGGGTCTTGTTTCCTCTCCTAGTCTGTGCCCTCTGGTGGACCGTGTCTCATGCAATTCTCCAAAAGGCCTGAGCAAAGCACTTGCCCACAAAGATGAGCTAAGTGAGTGTGTGAAGAAAAGAGGAAGATTTGGCCAAGGCTCCTGTCTGCTGCCTGCGCTGCAGCCGTACGTCCTCACCCCAGTCCTCTGCAGCTGGGTGTGGTTATGTGACTGACTGCCCGGTAGGCTGAGTGGAAGGGACACTGCTGGGCCAAAGCATTTAAGGCGCAGAGCATGGCTCCAGCTCCCTCTTTGCCCCCGCCAGGTCACCCTGGAAGACATGGCAGGTTGAATGCCTGGTCCACAGATGGGATCCGACAGGACCCCTGAGCCCCCAAGGAAGGGCCAGCAAGAACGGTTCAATAGAACTTCAGTAATGCGGAAATAAAATTCTGTTCATAAAGCCACTGAGATTTGGAGACCTGTTTAATATCATGGTCTATAGTATCCCAACATAGGAGATGATGGAAATATATATAAGTTATCATAGAAATACACCAGCTAGAGCCTAAAATGGTTGATGTTAAACTTGTCCTAGAAAATGGCAGGAGAACCCATAGGCAGAGGGGTAGAATGAATATCAAGAGAGACAAATATCCTGTCTCTCTTGAATCCTCCAGAAGCCACAACAGAGCATCTATCTGGGATACTCAGCAGTTTCCACTCAGGAAGGCCTGGTGCTGGGTCTGTAAAGATGAACAGACATGTCTCTGGCCCTCGGGCAGCCACAGTCTAGGAAGGGAGTCTAACAATTAAAGAGCAGTGTGGGCCGGGCGTGGTGGCTCACGTTTGTAATCCCAATACTTGGGATGCTGCGACTGGAGGATCCAGGTTCATGGCCAGCTTCAGCTACTTAGTGAGGCCCTCTGCAACTTAGTGAGACCCTGTTTCAAAAAGATAAAGAATAAAAAATAGGGCTGTGGGGTGTGTAGCTCAGAGGTAGAATGCCCCTGGGTTCAATCCCCAGGACTGCAAAAAAAAAAAAAAAAAGAGTGTGTGAATGACAGGGGTGCGAGCAGGGAGCCCTGTGTATCTGAGACGGCATCACAGGCAGGACAAGGACCTACCAGGCAGGGACAGGGTGAGCTGGGTTCCAGGCAGAGGGAACCGGCTTTGAGAAAGCAAAGGAGAGGAAAGAACAGGACGATGGGGGGCAGGGCAGGGTGGGGTGAGGACAGAGGCAAGGTGGGTGTGCTGGGTCAAGTCCCAAAGGTTCCTGTGTGCTGAGGAGTTTGAACAGGGCCAGAGATGGGGGCCTGGGTGTTTGTGGGGTGAGGTGTTGCGGGACAGAGCTGGGAGGACCTTCATGCCCGTCTTCTTCTGGGGGAGAAGTGGAGGGCAGCTGAGCTCAGCTCAGACCAAATCATCATCCTCTCTTCTTCGTGCCTCCAGGAGGAAGGGGAGGGGAGCCGGGGGCTTCTCTCTCCTCAAACCTCACCTTCTGTCTGGGAGGGTCCCCAGGATGCCTGCTCATCTGCACAGACCCAACACTCTCATGGGAGGGCCAAAGATCTCCAGGCTGGGGCGAGGGGTTCCTCTCACTCAGTGGTGTTCATTTGGGTACATGGTACCTTCTGGGTGAATCTGGAAGTGGGGGGTATTTTGGCGGTCACCATGACACCATCTTTCATGACTGGTATTCAGTGGTTGAGGCCAGGAACCCTAAATATCCTATACTGTACTGGACAGTCCCAGACAATGAAATTTTGTCCCAGCCAATAGCCAGGGTAGCTGACCCTCAGGACCAAGGCTGGACACTGGACCTGCTGGTCTTGTCTCAGGGGCCTCGGGGAAGGTAGGCTTGGCCTGCTCTTCCAGGCCCTGAGATTCTTGCACCAGAGAGCTGTGTTTGGGGATCAGGAGACTGTCAGCCTCATCCTAATGGGACCCACATAAAATACAAACACCTCAAGGAGTGGTCAAGCCATGAGCAGGATCAGCTGGAGCTTGAGTGTCAGTCGACACTTGCTGCTGATTGGAATTTTCTGTCATGCTTTGAAGCTACAGATTCCTGGGTGTGACTCAGGGGGTGCAGTTGCACCTCCAGGATGGCCCCAGTGATCCTGGCTTCCCGGCACACACACCTGGGTGTGGACCTTCCTGTACTGCACCAGGGTTGGTCTGTACAGGCAAATGTCCGGGTGGCGCTACAGCACTTTGCGATGTGGTTGTGAGACTGCCACTTCTGTGCCGGATGCTCTGTGGTCATCAGCTGCATGGCAGCCTCACAAGGGACCCCGGCCCAGCGCCACCAGCCACGCTGCACCCCAAAGTGTGTGTGATAAAGAATGTTTGTTGTTTTAAGCAGCTAGGTTTTGAGCCATTGGTTACACAGCAATAGGTGACTGGTGCGGTGGGTCTGGGGTGACAGTCAGACAGCTGTAGGTCTGAAAGCTTCCCAGGCAGGGCCAATGTTAAGTGGTGGTCCAGTGCCTTCGGGACCTGTCTGCTGACGGCTTTCTGAGGGCAAAGCAGGTCCAAAGTATGCCTCATGAAAGTGAGTGATGGCGACGGAGTGAGACACGTCTCAAGAGGTGCTGTGAGCTCGATTCAAATCAGTCGTGGAACCAACTTTTTAAAGAAGAAAAAAGCAACAAAAGGGTGAAAAACGCTGTGAAAACTGGAACACAGCTGAGCAGAATCCGGAAGGCCGACCAGGGAGAGCAAAGAAGCCTGTCTCCGCGGCTGCGGAGCCACGCTGCTGAGCGGAAGCCGCCATTGAGCTGGCCCCCGGCGTGGGATCTACTAAAAAAGAAATATACAACAACCCTCTGCATCCCACTGGCCAGAGGCGGAGTGAGCGACTCCCGAACTCCCCATCCTAGCCAGGCGGCATTTCGAGGCACCTCCGACAGAGTCCAGAACTCGTGGTACGACCAGCTTAAGCCCGTGCAGGCCCATCCCAGCTCACCTCTCCCGGCAGAGCCGGAGCAGAGATAACTGCACTGCAGAGCTTGAGTCAAAACGACCGCAGAGCAGCTTCTCGACGGAAGGAAGGAGAAGAAAAGCAGCTTAAAAGTGAGTAAAGAAACGGGCAGCTGATCGGAATCTAAGGAGCAGACCAGGGAGAACAGCGGAGCCGCCGCGTGCGCAGCAGGAGCAGCCGCCATCTTGTCAGCCGCCCACAGCAGCAGAAACCTACCCAAATATCTGGAGAGGCCAAACCAGGTCTTTTCTTACAAACTTGCAGGGATTTTTATCTTGCTTCTTGCTGACGGTCCTTGTTTTCTGGGGTTTTTTTGCCTTGTTTTGTTCCGTTTTTACTGTTTTAACTTTGCATTGCTTCGATTTATGTATGTTTGTTCGGAGGATTGGTTGCTTTTTAGCTTTTGCTAGATCCTAGAAGTCAACAACTGAAACCCACCAAAGACACCAATAGAGCAGGCAGAAGAAATACCAGAGTAATTGCAACTCAGTACAAGACACCATTCACA
>PVLC010001945.1:0-50916 GCA_004027655.1 Graphiurus murinus
AAAAAAAAAAAAAAAAAAAAAAAAAAAAAAAAAAAAAAAAAAAAAAAAGAAGATGACCATTCCAAAAATGAATGCACAGTACATAATTTAGAAGAAAATATTCAACAGTATGAATTGGACATCGATGAGATCTGGGCCAATTTTAAAAGAGCTAACATAAGAATAATAGGCATAAAAGTTGAAACTAATGGAATAAACAACCTTTTCAAAGAATATCAGAGAATTTTCCAAACATAGAAAGAGAAGTTGACACACAGGTACAGGAAACATATAGAACCCCCTCTAGACAAGACCAAATAAAAGGTTCACCATGCCACCTAATAATCAAATTGACTAATGTAGAGGCCAAGGAAAGAATCTTAAAGGCAAAAAAAAAGTAAAAGGCCAAGTAACATTTAGAGGCAAACCAATTAGAATCACTCCAGACCTCCCAAACAAAGTCATGAAAGCCAGGAGGACCTGGAGCAACATATTCCTAATTCTGTAAGAAAATAACTTGCAGCCAAGATTCTCTCACCCAGCAAAACTGTCTCTCAAAATTGATGGGGAAATAAAAACCTTCCATGACAAACAGAAAGTGAAAGAATTTATGTTTTCCAAACCAGCACTAGAGAAAATAATGAGATTAACTACAAAGAAGAACTAACAAGTAAATGTCAGAACCAGGGAAACAATATTCTAGGAATCAAACAACTAAGCAAAGAAGAACAAACACTATCTCAAACAGAAGTCAAAACTCAAAATGTTAGGAATTAAAAATCATCTCTCAGTAATCACACTGAATATAAATGGCTTCAACTCCCCAATAAAAAGACACAAGGTGGCAAAATGGATTAAAACCCATACTCCACCCATATGCTGCCTGTAAGAAACACACCTTATAAGCAAAGATTTCCATAAACAAGGTAAAGGGTTAGAGTAAGGTAATCCATACCAATGGAACTCGAAGACAAGCAGGAGTAGTAACTATGATATCAGATAAATTAGACTTCAAGCCTAAGCTTATCAGAAGAGACAAAGAAGGTCATTTTTTACTAGTAAAAGTGTTAACAAAACTAGTTAACTATATGCAGGAAAATAGAAATAAACCCCACTTTTCCACCCTGCACAAGAGTCAATTCAAGATGGATCAAAGACCTGAAAGTCAGGCCAGAGACTTCACAGCTACTTGAAGAGGGCATAGGTCCAACACTTCAACTCATAGGCACAGGTTAAAACTTTCTCAACAAGACCCCAAAGCACAAGCAACTCAAAGGAAGATCAATACACCAGATTGCATTAAACTGAAGAGTTCTGAGGACTAATATCTAGAACATACAGAGAACTCAAAAAACTCACAGCTAAGAAAACAAATAACCCAATCAAAAAATGGGCAAAGGATCTAAATAGACACTTCATGAAAGAAGAAATACAAAAGGCCAATAAATGTATGAGGAAATGTTCAACATCATTAGCCATCAGAGAGATGCAAATCAAAACTACCTTGAGATTTCACCTAACCCCAATCAGAATGGCAATCATCAAAAACACGAACAACAACAAATGCTGGCAAGGATGTAGAGAAGTGGGAACCCTAATACATTGTTGGTGGGATTGCAGATTAGTGTAACCACTTTGGAAAACAGTATGGAAGATCCTCAGACAAATGGGAATGAACCTACCATATGACCCAGCAATACCACTTCTGGGTATCTACCCAAAAGAATGGAAACCAAACTATCAGACCAATACATGTGTATCTATGTTTATAGCTGCACAATTCACAATTGCCTAACTATGGAACCAGCCAAGATGTCCATCGACAGATGAATGGATTACAAAACTATGGGATATGTACACAATGGAATTTTACTCAGCCATAAAGAAGAACAAAATCATGTCATTTGCAGGGAAATGGATGGAACTGGAAAAAATTATGCTAAGTGAGATTAGTCAGTCACAAAAAGTAAAAACTAGTATGCTCTCCCTAATATGTGGAAGCTAGGGAGAAAGTGAAACATAAGAGGGACAAAGAAGGAGAAATCTTAGATAAGCAAAGAAGGTGACTTAACTGAAGGTTATGGGGGTTGGGGGACACCCTAATGCACCCCATGTACTTTCACAAACATATCAAAGTCAATCACTAAACTAAACTTGAGAAAGAGGGAGGGGGAAGGAGTGGGGTGGAAATTGGAGAAGGGTTAAATGAGAGATGTGTGCATGCATGCCCTTACCAGCTTGTACCTAACAAAGATGTATGATTACAATGCACCAATAAAAAGATAAATAATAAAAAATAAAGAAATTCAGACTTATTAATGGACACCTTAGCATCAAAAGGACTATTTATATTATAGGATAAATATTTAGGAAATTCAACGTTTAATCAGGTCTATCTCTTCTCCATCTTCTCTGGCCTGTGTACTTGAAAAACTGATGCCGAATTCAAGGGCTATGTTGTGTGGTAACCTAATGATAATGAGCTTTGAGACCAAGCACTGGTTTTATTTGGGGGGAGGAGAATCTGGCCTGTTTGGTTTGCGGGTAGCTGTGTTCTGACTCTTACAACTGAGGTCATGAAGATAAAATGTATATTTCCCTAGAGAACTCAGACCTCTCTGCTCCCAGGGACACAGCCCCACTTAAGCTCTCAGGGTCTCTGCAGTGCTACTCAACTACCAGCTTCCTCCCTTGGAAAGGGCTGTGAAAGCTTTGTGCTTCTCCCATGATTCCCTAGTGACGGGGGCCTTGAGTAGTGCTAATGACAACCCTCTCATTTTACAAAGATTCCCCTTAGCTACCCAAACCATTGCCTGTGCAGAATCATGTTGTTCCAATTCCATCCTGAATGTGAGCCTTTTTCTCAAGGCTTGCTAAACTGATCCCCAATAAACAGGAAGTAAATTTCCTGAACCAGAAGTTCTTTAAACATGTGGGAGCATTTCTAACTTTACCTGTGCCTCCACAATCTCTTCCCACAAGATAAAATCCCAAACCCCAGCTTTTGACCTTTTGACCCTTTTCCTCCAAGCCTTCTGCTTGTCTTTCCTGATGAGCACTCTTTGTATCAACTTCTGCATTTTCTCTGCCCATGTTTAGTAGGGTCCATGATAGTTAAGCTTGTCTATTTATCTATAAATACAGCAGCTCTTGGAATTTGGAAAATATTCTTCCTCTTGACAACCTAACTTTGGTCTCCAAAAGACATCTCTGAGACTAAAATGGATTAGGAAAACAAAATGTAGAGGAAATGAATATACATCTGAAATTACTATTCCAGTAGAGCACCCCTGAGCACCGTGGAGGGTAAAGACCCAGCAGAAATTTGAGTAAAGAATCAGTGGTCACATCAACATTTGTTAGGTTGAGGAAAGAAGATATAAAAGATGTTACACTCCACTTCACTCACCTTCTATTCTTTGCTGCACCAAAGTTTCATCAGAGGTATACCAGATGGCTGATGTACTATTCCTAAACTTTTAGCTCACCATTCTCCCCATTCTAAATAAACTTGCTCAGGCTCTCTTCCTTATTAATTTATCTCCTACCCCTCACTCATCTAATAGAAAACTGGGCAATTGCTTTGAAATGTCACACCTGAAGTTAGCTCAGCTTGAAAAGTTTAAAAATAGTAACTCAAGGAACAAAGGTGCTTACCAGAAACAAACACTGTTAACAGCTCCTCCTAGACACTCTTCAAGTTCCCACAGAGTGACAGTGTTGATGTGTGAACAAGGACCCTGCTGCTTTCTTTTCCTGCTTCTGTTAGGCTTCAAAATTCAAACTCTCTTCTCTTTGGGCAAGCTAGGCATTCCCAGCCCCAGAATACTGAGCACAAAAGAGGCGCACAACTCTGTCCACATGAACGTGTGGGCCCTTGACCCAATCTTATCACTCTTTTTCAATATAAGTGGTGTAAAAAAAAAAGTACAAGTTTAGTACTTCATTTATTCTGTATTATAGTTATTTGTTTACAGAAAAGCAGTCAAGTAATTATGAATATAGGCTTTGGAGTGAGATGGCACAAATTCAGAGTCCTGGTTCTGCCAACTGCTAGGTGGGTGACTCAAAGCAAGAAATTAATCCTCTGTCCCCTTGTCTCCTCATTTGCAAATTAAGATGATAAGAGTTCTTATAGGGTTGTGGTGAAAATTAAATGATAATATAGATAAAGCTTTAGAATAGATCTTGACATAAAGTATATTCATATGAATGTCCATTACTAATATTTATCTGGAATCCTTTTCTCAGCTAGATTGTGAGTTTCCTCATGTCAGATCCTTTCCTTTGGAAATGTAAGTACAGGGCCTAATACAGCATGAAGGTCTTAGTACTGTTTTCTTTTGTTTCCCCCCTTAGTCATATCTCTAAAACACTTTGAAAATCCAATTACAATCCAAATAGATAGTTAGTTGCAATGGATACTCGTTGAACAATTGAATGAATGAATGAATGAATGAACATAGTTCCACACTTTGAGGCCATCTCTGAATGGAGCACTCCTACCACTCTGTCAAGTGGGTTTCCTCTTTGCTCACTCTTTCCCTGGCTATTCCTGGTACCATCCACACCTCCCTGATCATTGTTTATACTGGGATTGCTGGTATGAGATGGAACAGGGCATGCTCACTAATATCCAGGTATCATTATTTCCAAACACCCTGAAAGTTTTCTTTTCATGGGGACTTCCCAGGCCACCCTATCCAAAATTTCAGACTCATTTCGACATTTCTTATTCCTCTTTCATGCTCCAGTCTTTCTCCTTAACATTTATTTTACTTATCTTGTTTATTATCTGTCTCCCCACTAGAATCTAAGTTCCCAGAGGACAAGGATATTTATCTTTTGTTTGTCCTTATATCCTTAGATTCCATGCCTGATACATAGTAGGGTCTTGATAAATATACTCAAATGAATGTATATTTGAATTTGATGTATGCTTGAATAAATGTATACTTTTAATGAATATATATGTACATATACATTTAATAAGATAATCCATACAAATCTCCAGGGCTAGAGATTGGAGCTTATTTTAACACAGAGACTTGGCTAAGTCCCCTCCTCCAAGTCCTGATGTGCAGCCTGTACATGCATTGGGACTGCCCAATTCTTCTCTCTGTGATAACAGAAAGATGATTTTGGTGAGGTCTAAAAGCTGAAAGAAAACATTCACTTGACATTTAACAGTTCATTGAAATAGCTAACCCAATGCAGACAACCAGTGCATTTTCAGCAGCTGCCAGCACTCTTTCCAGCAAATATCTTAGTTGGTTCTAAGTCCTGACAGAACTCTGCAACAGAACCTGGCAGGTTTCGAGGGAAGCTATCAGTTAGCTGAAGCTCAGTGCTATCCACACCTCTATTAAGACATCCAAGAAACAGCTGTGAGACCACTACTGGCTGGCAAAAGGTGACTCAGACTTGTCCAGCCCCTACCAAGTCCCAGGTACTTCGGGTAGGAGATCTTACTTAGCCCTGGGTAAGCGGGAAAACAATGATACAGGGATACAAAGTTACTTGCCCAAGGCCCCACCAAAGGGCAGCTTAGAGCCAGGGTTTTAATTCAAAACCAAGGTTTCCCCACTCTGCCATGCTTCTCTGCTCTGTATGAGTGCACATGGGCTGCCAGTTTCCCTTTCATGGGCTCCATACTTCCACTCAAAACTCTTTGGTCAGAACCAGTCACCAGGTGCGCTTAACCACAAGGGACTCAGGAACTGAATTCATGCCATGGTCCAGAAAGAGGAAAAGGAGCAGAGCAGTTGACAAGTAGCATTGATGACTACTTCAATGAGCAAAGCGTCAATGGCTTGGCAAACTCTGGAGCTTGGGGAGCTTTTCTGTCCTGGCTGACACTGAATTCTCCACTGACCTAGTGGAACAGGAGCTCATACCTCAAAGCAAATAAAAGATAGACATAGCTCCTCACACAGGCATCCATGGACTGAGTCTCACACCTGCTTAATATCTTTGAATTGTGGCAAATTCATTTGAATTTCATACCAGGAACTCAGGTTCAGTCAATACTTCTGTGAATGGATAATGACAACCAATAATAGCCTATGCTAAAAGCTAACAAAAGACCATTCTTCGAAGCAGATGAGTTATCTGTAATTTTTCTTCCTAGTGTCCACATTCACCAGTTATATCAGTGTCCAAAATAGACAGCCATGGTGCTCGGGGTGGTTATGACTTCTGCTGTAACTGATTAAAGTCACTTGTTTAGGGTCAAGAAAGTCTCTGCTTCAGATCTGGAAGCAATAACTGGCAGCCTAAATGACAGCAATCTGGCATGAAACAGAGGCATGGAAATGAGGTCACCATGTATCCCATCTTTCATGTAATGATTCAGCATAAGATCACTGAAAACTTCCTTAATACTAGGAACACCCAGCTGTAGAGGACAAGAGATAAACAGAGACAGAATGACAGAAAGCAGCACAGAGAAAGAGGCACCAGGGGTCGGCATCACAATAGCTAATGACTATTGAGCACTTATTAATTGCCAGGCATTGCATCTATGATTTAATCCCTATCAGGATTCAGGGATGTGGGTCTGTCTGTAAATTAGATATGAGGAGACAGGCTCAAGGAGGTTGAGTGACTTTCCTTGGGTGTAACAGCTAGTGAAGGGTAGAACTAGAACTAGAATCCAAGTTCCTTTTACTTCCGAAGATGCACTTTAAAGCACAACTATGGCAGACCAGCTCTCAGCAGACAAATCTGTTCAAATTCACAGAGCCAGAAGTTAGGAGCAGGACTCAAGCTGGCCAATTAAGTAAAGAGAAGAGCCAACAAGATCAGACCAGGATTAGGATGATGGCCTCACCAGGAGGGATCTGGCCATATCCTCTTGTTCCCAGATACAGAGACATTCTGTCCCCGTTTTGCAGGTTACATCAGCATAATAACTGCAATGTCCCTTAGCATTCTCAAAATTGCTCTGGTTTGGAGTCTAAGTCATATGGCCACCCCAACTTGGGTCCCAATGGCAAAGGGACTCCTAATTTGATCTAACTCCTGCTCCTCAGTTTCCATTGGTAACTTAGCTCTTACTTTACAGAAGAAACTTGGGAAACTGAAAACTGGGACCATGAGAAGCAGGTGCAGGGTCCCTGACACTCCTCAGGACCCTGTGGGTGAGCAAGTGTCTTTCAAGGAAGTCCAGGAAGTTGGTATGAGAGTTGGGCGCCAGTCAGGAAAGCCTGGAAGACGGCCTGTGGCTGGAGGTGCCTGGCCTGAAGGGCTGGAGTCCTCTCCTTTCTCATCTAAAGTTCCAGTTGGGGTGGTGGAGACGTGGGGGCAGTTCTCATTCTCTGACATTTTGCGGGTGAGCTCTGTTCCACGCTATTAGCCTGTGGCAACCAGGCAGCGAGCGAGATGAGACTCTCTGCATCCCCCAAGCCCATAAAGTCTGCCCTGCTGCACACTGAAAATTACAGGCTTATATTACAGGCCGCGAGTCAGGGAAGTAGCCGGAGGTTCCCGATACAATGAGAATTCAGGTAGCTTTATTGAGAATCGTGAAATGAAACTGTGTTACCCATGTGCCTGAATTTGAACGAGAAAACTTCCACCCCCCCCCTACCCAAACAAACCAAAAACAATAACTAAAGCTTTTTTCTTCTTCTTTGTAGAATGATCATAGCAAGCTATAGCCTGGAAACTTGATTCTTTTTTTCTTCCACTTAAAGAGAAAGCAAGGTTTCCCAGAACAAAGCAAGACTCTAAAGGACCAAAGGAAGGAAAGCAATTATTGCCATAGCAGGAGCCCAGGGCCAAAGTTTCAAGAGGAGTCTCTTGGAAAGCTAGGGTACCAGAAAGACACCTCCGTGGTGCTCAGTGGGACTACATAGGGCCAAGACTCAACCCCAGGTGGCTCCAATGCAATATCTCCACTTCAGCCATTTAAATTTGGCCAAGTATGGTGATGCATACCTGTAATCCCAGTACTTGGGAACTAAGACACAAGGATCATGAGTTTAAGGCCAGCCTCAGCAATATAGCAAGGCCCACAGCAACTTAGTGAGATCTTGAGATCAAAATTAAAAAATAAAATAGGGCTAGGGATGTAGCTCGGAGGTAGAACACACTTGGGTTCAATCCCCAACACCAAAAAATAAAAATTAAATAAATAAATTTGGGGGATTTTTTATATATTTGGGGGTTTGTTGGAAAACATTTTTCATTTGCCTCCTTTTAAAAGTTGTTTTAATTAATACAAAAGTAAATGATGGTGGAAAGATCAGAAAATTAATTATCTCTGAGGGATGGAAGCAGAGACAATCTGGGAAGCGGTATGAAAGAGCTTTCTGGAGTGCTGAAACACTCAGTATCTTGAAAGGGTTTGGGATGCACAGGTGTAGGCACTTGTCCAATGACACACTTAAGATGTGTGCCTTTCACTTTGGGGAAAAAAGACCATAAATACAGATTGAACTAGTTAATAACATAACATGCCTGCTATGGTATTTAGGGGAAAGTACTAGTGTCTATAATTTACATTAAAATTCCCCAAGAACAAAAGTGGATTGATGGATGAAGAGAGGAATAGATGCATGGCTAGACACAAAAATAAGCAAGTATAGTCAAATGTCAGTGGTAAAATCTAAGCAGTGAGTATATTCATGTTCATGAAAAGTCTAAATTTTTCTGTATGTTTGAGAATTTTCCAAAGAAAATATCAAGAGAAAAGGTTATTTTTATTAGATTAATATTTCCCAGATTTCCCAGGCTTTGCTGATTAGAATCCCCTGGGGTAGTTGTTTTAAAATATAAATAGGGCTGGAGATGTAGCTCAGTGGTAGAGAGCTTGCCTAGCATGCAAGGCCTGGGGTTCTATCTCCAGTGCCACACAAAAAAGTTACCACACACATATTTAGGACCCATGCTTGGAGATTTAGATTCAGCAAGACTGGGATGGGGCTCAGGCTCTCTGTTTTTTTAATCAGGCCTACCAGGGAAGTCCAAGGACGAGGAATGTTCAGGAAATGTGGGTTAAATTAGCTTTCAGAGCAATTGGTGTTGGACGGGAGAAGTGCAACCCAGTCGAAAGGTGAGCGCTGGGGCAGCTCTGATTGTCAAATGGACTCAAGGGTGACACCGGAACCTGAGATTAAGCAAGCTCAAGTAACTAGGAATTATGGTAAGTTTCAAGAAACACCTATTTTGAGCAGGGCATGGTGGCACACGCTTGTAATCCCAGTACTTGTGAGGCTGAGATAGGAGGATCACAGGTTGGAGGACAGCCTCAGCAAGTAGTGAGACTCTCCTCAACCTAGTGAGACCCTGTATCCAAATAAGAAATAAAATCTGGCTGGGGATGTAGCTCGAAGGTAGAATACTTCTGGGTTCAATCTCTAGGACCACAAGAAAAAAAGAAAGAAAGAAAAGAAAAGAAACACCTATTTTGGAACTATCCTCCAGAAGAGAGAAGAATGTTTTAGCCAAACTCTGGCAGACCCCATTCCTAACTTTCCCCCAGATGTGCAGGTAGGCTGTAAGTTGGGAGGGTGGAATGCACAGATCAGTGAACCAGCTCCTCCTAGAGGCTGAGGCTTGCTTGGGTGGAGTCTGGTTTCCTCTTGGACCTGCAACCTAACAATGCGCATCACCAGCTCTGCGTGGAGCGAGAATCAGTGCCTTGAGCAGCCACGGAACAAGAAATCATAAGATCACCTAGCAACCACCTCGATCCCATATGGTGCTGGGAGGGGGTTGTGGAGCGGGAGGAGGAGCTACAAAGACCAATGAGACTCAGTAGCGGCCTTCAGGGAGGCTCGGATCCACCTGGGCATCCAGATGGGCAGAGACTGGGCAGTGGGGAGCAGGGCAGTGTGGCCAACATGCACGGGTCTAGGAGAACACAAGAGGGAGAATTTAGGCATCTGTGGGCCTCCTGAAAGACCGAAAACCCCAAGTGAGTGCACAAAAGCGGGCAAGTTGGTTTTGTTGTTGTTTTCTGGGTTGTTTGGTTTTGTTTCGTTTTTGGTACTGGGAATTGAACCCAGGAGCATTCTACCACTGAGCTACATCCCCCAGCCCACCCCCCTGCATCCCTCTTTTATTTCGAAGCAGGGTCTGGAGGCCTCACTGAATTGCTGAGGCTGGTCTAGAAGCCGTGATTCTCCTGTCTCGGCCTCCCAAGGGCTGGGTTCACAGGTATGAGCCACCACACCTGGCTTAAGTTTGTTTATCTTTAACATTGGAGCAAAAAAAAACTAGCAATAAAGCCGGATGCTTTATTGCTAAAATGATAGGTGCTGCTTGGTCCTATTGTCCATGCTCAAGCATACATGAAAGAGTAGTATATATTGGTTTTAATGTAAGTATAAAAATTAAGTATGTTAGGGAGAACATATGCTTCTTTACTCTTTGTGACTGGCTAATCTCACTTAATATAATGTTTTCCAGTTGCATCCATTTCCCTGCAAATAGCATGATTTTGTTCTTCTTTATGGCTGAGTAAAATTCCATTGTGTACATATCCCATAGTTTTGTAATCCATTCATCTGTCGATGGACATCTTGGCTGCTTCCATAGTTTGGCTATTGTGAATTGTGCAGCTATAAACATAGATATACATGTGTCGGTCTGATAGTTTGGTTTCCATTCTTTTGGGTAGATACCCAGAAGTGGTATTGCTGGATCATATGCCTATAAGTATAAATAATAAATATATGCAATAGAAAAATACAAAACAACATCAACATATCGTGCCTCTGGGGAGGGAAAGAGAGAACCACAAAGAATTGGTCTTCAGCTCCATCTGCACTAGGTTATTTCCTAAGGCAGGGAGAGACAAAAAGTGTCCCAGAGAGATGAAATGACCTTGATCTTGTGTTTCCACCTCCCATTGACATACTTGGTGGGTGATGTTCACACATCCGAATTTGGTGAAACCTACTGGCATGTTGCAGGAAGCAGGGCACTCTGTAACCCTACAGCCACTCCTGCAGTACCCTAAACCCCCTCAGTTCCCAGGGCTTTAACCGAAACTCTGCCCCTTTCTGTCTGGCTTTTGCTTGCCTTTGTAACCACAGGAATATATAAAATGATCTCTCAATGATAACAGGCCTACACTTAGCGACCACTTTCAGGGACGGGTTCCTGTCGGTCAGTGTTCTCCCTACTGGCATCCAAACGCCCACCGACACACACAGAATACAAAGAAAGATGCATTTGCTCACTGCTCCAGAGGGTCAGAGGTCATCGTCCATTTCGGGGCAGACTTCTGCGGCAGCTTCACTTCCTCAGGGCATCTTGGTGGGGAGCAAAAAGAGCGAGGGAGGGAGCAAGGGACATATATATATAGTCCCCAAAGCTACAGCCCCAGGGCCTCCTCCCCAGCAACTAAGCCCTGTCTAAGCCCTGTCTCCAACATGGCTGCCTCATCTACCATATGAGGTCTGGAACATTCTAAATCCAAACCAGAACAGGTTGTCTCCCCAGAGGCTGGGTTCTAGAGAGTTAAAAATCGGGAAAGTCTATATGACTCTTGAACATTGCCTGAGTCACCCGTTAGGTCAGTGTCATGTGGTGGAAAGTCCAAACTGGAGCCTGACCCCTCCCAGCCCACGCTTAGGCCAATTAGTTAAAGATGGAATCCCAGTCACAGTGGCAAGTGGCGTTCAAGAAGGCGGGCAACTAAAGAGCACCACATGCATGGCCTGCATTTCACTTGCTCAGGAATAGAGTCACTAAAGCCCTTTAAACTACTTTTTTCCCCCTTTTTAAATTCTGTTTTGGTGCAAAACACACGGGCAGTTTCCATACCATAGGCTGCAGCTCCACCAACTTAGGTGAAAATGACCAGGAAGCTGCTGAAAATCACGGCAGCGTCCTCCTCCCCCAACCACTAACGTGATTTATGTTAGTTTCTTCTGCATAGAGCATTCCCAGTGGGGGCTGTGTGTGCATAGGGTGCAACTTCGGGGCACCCAGATATTATAATCAAGAGTCAGACTGTGTGAAGAGTAGTGAGGAGTTTCTGCTGAACTCAGGAAGGCAGCTTGGAGGAGACAGAGAAAGAGTCTGTGCCAGAGGTGGTCTGCCTGGCCCAGGGATCTGGTAATCTCAAAAGCAAGACAAGAAAAGGAATTAGAGGTCTTAATACCTGCCCTTCTGGATTCTTTCCTTTCCCCTGCCCCAGTGTAATCTTAAAACAAACATTGCAACCTGGAGTCCCACACACTTGTGTTTTGGCCTTTGGAAGCCTGGTTACTTTCACATCATAATTCATATTCTAGCCTTTTCTTGAAACATCAGGGGACCTAATGGCTCTGGACCTGCATCTCCCTAGCAACAAGGAGCTGGAGCTGAATAATAGCCATCACCTTTGGAAAGAGCCTTCTCTTATTTAGAGCAAACACACCCATCCAGGTGAATCTTTTTCTATCCAAGTCAGTCCGTATCTATCCCTAATAGGCAGGCCAATGGCTCCTACCATTAGCCTTGGCTGCCAGAAAGTTGGTGGGTGTGTGGGCAGAAAGAAAGGTTCCCAAACACACCTACTTTATAGCTCTGCCCTCAAATATACATGAAACCATTTCCTGAGGAAGAAAGCCCTCCATTTCCCAGTCCACTGTGGCACACCAAGCAACAAGGATCTTGGTTGTAGAGTTTTCTTCCAAAGAAACTTGAGTAGAAATCGCAGCCCAGCCTGCTGAGAGCTGATATCCTGTGCCTTGCAAAGGATGCTAAGATGGGTAAAGGCACACCCACTATCCCAACCCACCAGGGAAGGAAGCAGGCGTCACCAGCACCCCTCTCTTGTTTCCCTGCAAGCCCCAGCTCTTCCCAGCTCTTCTCCTTGTGGAGAGGGAAGCTTTAGAACCTGAGGCGGATGGAGGTGAGGATCACTGGAAGGTGATTCTTGAGCAGGAGCATTTGTGAATAATTTAGCAACAGCCTAGTTCTCCTTTCTTCCACATCTACCTATAATTTTAACTTTCACAGTACATTAGTAAGTGAGAATTGTTCTGCAAACAGCACAGCTCCGGATTCATTTTTTTGTCAAGACAGACAATTAAGGGGACAGACATTTGAAAAAAGCACTTGTTTAACTAGTTTTCAGCAAGGATAAGAATGGCACACTTCCCTTCCCCTGGAGCATGCTGTGCTTTCCCAAGCACTTTTACATCTGCTTTATTAGTTTCTCAGACTACTGGTAAGGATGGTGTCTTAAAGTGGTGGAAAATGAGGCCCAGATAGCCTGAACGAGACTTTGACTCACCATTTTGGAGGTTCCAGTCCAAGATCAAATGGTTCTATGGGTCTGGGCCTCTGACAAGGCAGCACGTCACGTCAGGAATGTGTAGTAGAAAAAAAACACTCACCTCATGAGCCAGGAAACTGAGCAAGAGAGGAAAAGGTTGGGGTCTCCCAGTCCCTTCTAATGGCACACCCCCAGGGACCTGAGGACCTCCCTCCCAGTAAGCCCCACCTTTTAAGGGTCCAACCACCTCCCAAAAGCACCACCCTATGGACCAAGTCTAACACATGGGCCTTGGAGGGACACTTATCCAAAGGGCACACTGCTGTCTAGGATTGTCCCAGTTGAGATCCGGATCCAGGGGACTCCTCGTGGGTCTCCTTTTTCCTTGAAGCTGTCATGACACTTGTTTGCCACGGGCCCTGGCGATGCCTCCTCCCTCATTCAGTACCTGCACCATACTAGTCTTCACCTGTGCCTGCAAGTAGCCCCAGACAAGATGGCGTTCCAGCCTTGGTAACCCTCAAGGCCTGTGGGATGCCGGGGAGTACCTGAATGAGCTGTCACCACCCTCCTCTTGCATGCTGACAGAGCTCACGGCCCCTCCCTTCTGTGACATTTCTCAGCCTCAGAACTGGAGCAGACAAGCTCCGCTGGGCCAAGACAGTTTGGGCAATCAAAGTCTGCAGCTGTGATGGAGGCCTGGCATTTGAGTCTATTGATCAATGACAGAAGTAAAACACAAGGCAAAATATGCACTGGGAGATCTTGTTGTCAGAGCCAAATAGAGGCTTCTCCTCGCTGTTTTGAAGGCAGCAAAAAAAGCAAGCGAGAGAGGGAGAAAGAAAATAAACCACAAAGCCGGAGGAAGTGGCACCTGCAGATTCGTCTTGGTTTTTTAAAGGTTTGAAACAAGCTGTTGAGAGCAAGGGGCTTGATCTACTCAGGGTTCACGTGGGGTGCAGGGAGACCAGGTGGGTGAAAGTCTCAATATTCAGATAGAGACAGTGTCTGTTCAGTAGCTCAAATGCATGCCCTCAAGGCGACAATTTTCTCCTCTAAGTGTGATACAGGTCACCTACCTTCAAGTGATAGAGTTGTGGACGTTCTTGTTTGTCTCTATAAATGCCAGCCCCAAAGAAAAGCTTGGGCTTGGTTCATCTTGCTGTGGTGAGGAAAGGTGCATCTGCCCAGGAAAGGCAGAGAAAGTGAGAGAGCACCAGGTAGAGGCAAACTCTATGGGTAGTTGTGTGCCCTGGGTCAAGTCTGTCATCCTCCTGAGCCTCAGTTTCCCCATTCCTAACAAACAAGGAGATGAAGGCAATGCTCTTAAAGACTGTCCATGGTCCTTTAAAATTACTTTAATAATTCATCACATGTAGAGCTTGGCTGGAGTAGGCCAAAGACCAAGGCTGACCCTCTCAAGTACAAGAATGTGCTCTCTGGGCTGAGGTATGCTTTGGAAAAAGGAAGTTCAGATAACTGAGAGGCCTCAAATTTAGCAGAAAGAAACCCCAGAGGATTTGCAGAGATTCTGACCCGGGGGGAGCCCCAAAGCACGCATTGTTACAGTTTGACTACTCTAGACAGATAGTTCTGAGGCAAGGAACCTAAGGCCCACACACTTGAGTGACCCTGGTGTCACTTTTAGAGATGTGAGCTTTGACTCAGAGAGCTGTCTGGTCTCACTCTTGTCACTTGCTAGTTATGTCTCTCTGCCTGCTTGCTTAATTTCTCTGAGCCTCAGTTTCTTCATTTGCATGATGGAGGACAATGGCTGCTTTACAGGGTTGTGTGGGAATTAAATGAGCTAGTGCATATAAAGCCCCCAGTCAGCCTCGAATATTATAAGTGCTCACAAAATGGTAGGTGATGCTGTTCTCGTTATTATTGCAATTACGATGATTATTGGAGGGGCTTGGATATGATACAGTTATTGGAGGAAGCAGGTCAGCATGTATAATTGGTATAAAGATTTACTTCAAGGACAATGATTTCACAGAAGCCCATATCCATTAGTTATCAAGACCAAGGAGTTCTCACTGCTGTATGGTTTGTTATAAAGCAGTTTAAGATCACTCATCTCTATCTGCTCAACTGTACCACTCACCTGCTCTTGAATGTGGGTGCTTAGACATTCCAGTTTAAGGCAAGGAATTTCTTTAGCCAGAAGCACAAGCTCGTTACCCGTCCTTCATCAGTTGATCCTACTCATCCTGCTATCTCAGGTCACGGCTACTTGAAAGAGTAAAAAAGGCACAATACAGTGTTGATTACTTGATTCATTCTAAAAATGAGGATTTTAGCTGAGAAATATTGATTTTAGGGATTTTCCACACATTACCATGCAGATTAGGAACACTGAAAGTACACAGTATTGGATTTCTACAGTACAATATTGATAAACGCCAGCCACCAAACCATGTTGTGAGCTCAAGTTGACTCAGCATCCTTTGGAAAAAGTAAGAGTAACAAATGACATCAAGATTATATCTTTATGCATTGGGTGTGTTTATCTGGGAAAATAAAAGAGGTTGGAAATTTCCAACTAAGCTGAGGAGGGATGCCCAGGACACTGACTTCTAAGGCAAATGGAGCTCCTACTTATGATTATCTGTGTCTGTGCCCTTCGATTCCAAAGATATTAGAATTTAGCCTCTTAAAGATGTGCAAGTCAAGCCTGCAGAGAAACTTAATTTGTTAGTGAGAGCAAATATTTGGATAAAACAAATCAGAGAAGGCAAACATACTTGAAATTTTGGATTTTGCGAGATTTCTTCCCTTAATAACCCAACCAATAACTGGTGACTATTCTTACCTATGTAATGTAAAGAATTAAACTAAATAGCTAGATAATTTATAGCTGTTATCATAGGACTAGGTTGGCATTATTAATGTGAAAAAAATATAGCTTTAGAGAAAGGGAGATCAAAGTTCTGAATCTGATACTGGAGAATTGTCTCTTTTATCTGATAAGTGTTTATGCATTATACTCTCAAAGGCTAGACTTAACTGTTTGGATAGACTGACAAAACAGTAATTCTTACCTCTGAAAAATAATGTCTCAGACCTAAACCTCTGGACTAGTTTAACCTAAGCCCCCACTTTTGCTCAAAGTGTGGGTTTCATGATCAACTATCCTTCCTTAGATCTAATCAATACGCATCTTAATAAAATCCCTGCTCACTCTTGGTTCCTACTAATATATTTGCTTCAACACAACATGCCTTGTTTCCTGGACAGCAAAGGTTTCCTGTTTGCAGTCCATTTTTCTTCACAGGAAATGATGGTCTAATGTACTAGGCCTATCCTCTTTAGGAACTGCATTTCCCCCACACATGGGTATGTTCCTAATAAATGTTCCCTTCTGGTAGATATGTCCCTAATATATGCCCTTGCCCCTTAGATTCAGCTGATTGGATCCAGTGGAGACCTGACTCAAAAATGTACTAAATGTTCCCTTCTAAAAATTTCAGGTTGTGAGACATAGAAGAAGGTACCAAGCTACCTCAGGTCACTGGCAGCGCTCTAGAGGGGCGGCCTATGTAGTCACCAGAGTTCTTTCTCTTTTTTTGCCAGAAAAAAGGACCAACTTTGGTTATGTATTAGAATAGGAATTTTTTTGGAATATGGGCATGTTGGAGAATTATGGGAATAGCTAAAAAAGAAAACATGATAAGCACAGAACTAAGGTGACTCTGGGGCTTTAGGAAAAGGTAACTTCAAGATTAGCCTTATTTTAAGAACAAGTTAGTCCAGGCTGTACAACCAGAAAAGAGAAATCCCAACTATTTGAGCCTCTTTAAATTTCTGATCAAATACCTAATTGGCCTATTTAGGGTGATGCAGCCTCCCATTAATTTGGGCATTGTAGGGCCTCCGCTTATAATTCTGCCAGGTTGATCCAGGGAAGATGTGCATGCCTGGTAATCCCAGTTACTCTGGAGGCTGAAGCAAGAGGATGGGAAGTCCAAGGCCAGCCTAAACAACTTAGTCTCAAAATTAAAAAATGAGCCAGGCGTGGTGGTGCACGCTTGTAATCCCAGCATTCGGGAGGCTGAGACCGGAGGATCCGGGTTCAAGGCCAGCCTCAGCTACCTAGTGAGGCACTCCACAACTTAGCGAGACCCGGTTTCAAAATAAAGAATAAAAAATAGGGCTGAGGGTGTAGCTCGGAGGTAGAAGCCCCTGAGTTCAATCCCCAGTACTGCAATAAATAAATAAATAAATAAATAAATAAATAAATAAATAAATAAATGAAAAAGGTTGGGGATGTAGCTCAGTGGTAGAGCACTCCTGGGTTCAACCCCCAGTATATACATATAAAAACAAACGTTGCCAGGCAATATTATATATATATACACACACACACACACACACACACATATATATATACATATATGTCATATATATTCATATATAATTTATATGTTATTTATATATATAATGTTATTTATATAAATTCCACCAATTTATATATCTTCTATCAAATTCTACCAGGTTGCACTAAAATTGGAAATGATACTTTTTCAAAAGGAAAGTGTAATGATGTTAGAAAGGGGAGTGAATAGTGCACAGCCAAAAACAATAGTGCCCAGGGTCAACAAGATGTCCTGCTCCAACCTCTTCTAGGGATATGATTGTTTGTCTTTCCAGGATTACATGAGAGGCCCCACTATCCATTCCAGCAAATTTCTTTTTCTATTTAAGCTGGCTTGAGTCGGTTTATGTCACTTTCAATCAGAAGATTCTTAATTAAGACACCATTCACCCATTTCTATAAGAAATATACTTCAGCTTTGGTCCTCACTTGAAACAGGCTTATAGATAAATATGGGATAGCCCCTTAGAAATTAGTGACCTGTAAGATCAGAATTAGCATGCACCAACTATGCGTATGCTGGCCTCAGATCAGTGTCTCCATTCCTTTCGTTTTCATTCACTGAGACTCTCAATGCTCAGCCATGCCCTCTTCTCCAGCTCCCAAGTAGATAATAGAGCAATTTTTAAACACAAGGGGTCTGAGGTTGGAAATGCTCTCACGGAATGCCAAACAATCCATGGAGCCATGGTAACAGTGCAGACATGTGCTCCGTTACCTTGAATCCTAGAGGAGAGAAATATGCTTATAGAAGCCCATGGCTCCAAGGCTAGTCAAAGACAAACATTGCTAGGCAAGGATATTCTACAGTGCATTTTTCTTGGATGAAGAAAAGGAATTTCTCTATTTAAGTGAAAGAATGGACAGGACAGCTCTCTGGACCACATAAACCAGGAAGGGTGTATGTGATGGCTTCAGACTTCTTTCTCATAGACGTGCTCCTGCCTGAAGGGGTAGTAAAATAACAGCAACACGAGTAATAATAATAGCTCAGTGCTTTAAATAGTTGCTGTTTCTAGCATTGGACTAAGTGCCTAAGATTTTTATTTCCCCTTAATGGAATGGTCATCTGTGTTATTAAAGACAACAGAGATGTGATATAACAAGGTTTCCCAAACACACATCTCTCAAGACCTTTAAAGCACTTCTCTTTGCACACTTAATTTTCTGTATTCCTTGTATGTTTTCAGCTCAACTGAGGATGTTTTTATGGCCTCCTGTTTGGTAGATGTTGGAAAGCTGGGGTGGGGGTGGCACCCAGAAGAGAAGTAAGACATGCATCTGCCCTCGAGGAGCTCACAGTGGAATGGAAAAGACAAAAAAGGAAAAAAAGGTAAGAACAGAAAAGCAAGCAGCTAAATCTCATGTGGGTTCCCATAGATTCCTTTTCTAGCCCTATGGCACTGGAGATTTGATACAAATGAGCAAATGTTTCCTTCTGGAGTGGGAAAGGATAGGGAAGAAAAGAACATGGAGTTCATCCCTGGGGTGGAAAAGAACCTACAAGGTGAGTGAGATGGTTCCTGTGTCCCTTGATATTTCCTAAAGATTCAAGACATTTAATTCAACTTTAGTTTTTATGAAAAGGGATACTTTTAATTTGACTTCCCTTTGCTGTGTGCACACATAGACACAGTGCCACTCAGGCAATACATTTTTGCAAAGAATCTAAATGCATGAAAATATTTGAGGGAAGTCCTCTCTCTTGCGCACCCATCTCAGACATTGTACCTAGTGGGTGCTCAATAAATGTTTACGGAATCTATTCAAAGAATTTCAAGTCTCCATGTCAGACTCATCTTCTCTTGGTTGTTTTAAAAATAAAATTCAACAATTGTGTTTTGCTGTGAAAGGTATAGACTGGCATGTTTAAGATGAAGTGCAAATCATTCTAAGTTTGGACTGTGTGAAAGACTCAGAGAGCCCTTCCTTTTTGGGAAGAGGGAGAAAAGGAGTCTCTCTCTCTCTCTCTCTCTCTCTCTCTCTCTCTCTCTTTCTCTCTCTCTCCCTCTCTCTCTCTCTCTCTCTCTCTCTCTCTCTCTCTCTCTATATATATATATATATATATATATATATATATATATGTAATCAATTAATGATGAAATTTTCTGAAGTGAGGTTAAATTTAAAATATTAGTCTACCTGAAAGTGCAGGCTTCCAAAGGGAAGATTCTCTATTTGTTAGGCACTCCAACCTCTTGACCTCAATGCAACTACTCTTTTCCTGCTGTTCAGGCAGCCAGATAGGCCCTCATGATGCTCTTCACACAGGATTAGCATTCTCCACCTTTATTTGCTACCATTGACATGTCATGTTGCTGAAAAGCAGTTGCAGAGAATGGGACTAAGAATAGTCACACCACCCATTACTGGCTGAGTGATCTTGGATGATAACACCCTTGGATTGAGCTCAGTTCTGCCCACACACTTTACAGAGTTGTTAAGAGGATTAACTGAGATAATGGTATGAGGGTGCTTGGTTATTTTCAGGGGCTTATATTTTTAATGGATTATTGTTATATTGTTTTGTATGAATGTTAATTGATTATATATTAATTGATTTTGTATAAATTAATTGATTGTTATATTGTTTTATATGAATTAATTAATTGAGTTAGCAAGACTTAGGAGCCAGAAGAGAAGACTGGGAAATTTCAACAGTGGAACTAGGTGATTTGAGAGGAGGGGGAATTTAGACTAAGTCTATAGCTTGAACTTTTAACATACACAACTGGGTCCCAGAGTCTTAAAATTGCATGGGAAGATAATAAGTAGACATGCATTTTCCCTGAGTATCAAGCCTCAGCTTCATCAGGTTCTGGAAGAGGTCCATTATTTAGAATGCTGAAGAATCATTGGTCTATGGCAGTAGCGGGCACATTCAGAAAGAACATAACCCACTAAGTGTGATCAGAAAACCAGAAGCAACTTCCAGGCTGGAGGGAGAGAAGAAGACCAGAGGACGATCAAATCAAACCGGCTCTATCTTCATTTAACTTGGGACCCAACCAACACATCCAGTGACAACCAGCATCACAGTTTACTCAGGAACCCATTGGCTTCTGCTACATAATGAACAATCCAAGAGAAGCATTTACTTAACATTCAATTCTTTGGGTCAACCATGTGGACTAAGGTGGGCAATTCTTTTGGTCTTAGCTGGGCTCACTCATGAACCTGCAGTGCGCTGCTGAGTTATCTAGGGGCTGGGTGACCTGTGATGATCTCCATTGGGGTGGTTCATTACTTGTTCACCTAGCAGATGCGCAGGAATCCAGGAGAGCAAGTGGAAGCTTCTTGGGGCCTCAGTTAAGAACTGGAAACCCATCACTTCTGCTGCTGCTGCACTGTAACAAGGCTATATCACATTTAAGAGGAAAAGGAAGGGATTCTATCTACCTCTAAATGGAAGGTGTCACAATATGATATTGCATGGGACATGGATACAGGGAGAAAAAAAGGATTGTGGCTGTTTTTGCAATCAACCCCCAACCCTCCACCTGATTAGTCAGTCAATTTGTGTGCCTTCAGTTAACAGGAATTGTAGTCTTCTCTTTGATCTTATACCAGAAACTTTACAAAAAGAAAATGACTCGACTAGGGTAGATATTATGTCTGGCACATGGAATTACAGAGATAAAAATGACTTACCCAAAGTCACAGAGCACATACAATGCACAGCCAGGACTATCCCTCCCTCTGCCCCTTCCTTCATCTTATCAGCTACCCCACACCATACCTCATTCAGTTATAGATTACCCCAATAGGGAGAGGGGGACCCTTTTCTAAGAAAATGTACATCAGTGCTTCTCAAAAGTGTTTGTGATGATGGACAAGTTATGTTGATTGGCTGGTATTATTCCTGAACCATCAGGAACCACTCGTATGCATCCATGCCACGTACTAGTCATCATGTGGATTTCACGACACCCAAATTGCTCTATAACCTAGTGAACACAGCGAGTCCCCCTGTCACACATGTGGCTGTCATTGCAATATCAAATTGCTATAAAAGTTTCCAAATGCTTACTCTTCTTTTCTGTAATTATCTCACTGCAGACTGGTAACAAACAGTTGGAAGAGTGCTATCACACCTTGAATAACATTGCTCTACACCCATTGTCTCCACCAGGTCCCCAGAAGGTGGGAAATCTGGGGCTTGGTGGCCCTTCTGAACCACTTAAGGAAACTAAGGCCTGGAAAATAAAGGGTTTATCCAAGATCACAAAGGGCTAGGCCGGAGGGAGAACCCAGGGCTCCTCCTCAACACTCTTGTCCTGTACCAAATGGCCCTGCCTCCCTCAACTGCAGCTAAAAAGAAGAAAATGAACCTGCTTAAGGAAATTATTTCTCTTCACATCCCAGTCCCAAAGCTCAGCCTGACTTACAGAGGCTGATGAAAGTTTACCTTTTACATTGGGGATTTATGCATTATTTACATAATCAGACTTCTGCCCTCCTATTCAGAGAAACTAATTCAAAATGTTCTTACATGATATTTCACGTTTAGTGTTTAATGGGCTCTTCATCACTCCCCTAGGAGTGTGTGGGTCCTGGGGAGTGATGAGTAGGTTTCTCCTAGGGGCTTCGCAAAGCAAAGTTGCTGATGCAGCACAAGTGCAGGCCCCGCTCAAGATCTTGCAACCTGTGGCCACATTCTCCTTGGCTGGCACCAGCAAAGTCAGAAGGTGGAAAGTGATGATGGCGGGAAGGTGCAGGCCCACAACCTGAAGAGTTCTCACCCCCTCTTCTGCTGTTCTGGGTGTCCAATAGAAGGGATATGGCACTTGAAGCCATGCACGCCCTCCACACGACTCAGGGAAGAGCATCTACTCCTATTCTGTGGTTTCATCCAAGAGATGACTCTGGGGCTCAGCGTGTGGTGGTAGGCCTGGCCACTGCATAAGTCTGTTCTTACAATAGGCATAACCTTCCCGAGTTCCTTCTTGGGCCTGGGCTCCCTTGTGCTCAGGGCTGAGAGGAGCCCTTTTGCTTTGACTTAGCAGATGAAGGGCCCAGACAAATAGGGCCCTGGAACACCATGCTTAGACATGAGGCTTGGAAGAAACAAATGGGACCTTTCTTGGATCTGAGAGTTCAGCAAAAGGGCATGAACTCTCAGAATCCTAGAACCCCAGGGCTGGTGGGGAGAAGGGATCTTTAAACATCTCTTCATCCAGAGTTGGTTAACTGTGCACCATATCCTCAGATGAAATCCCTTTAAGTGAAAGGTTCAGTTGCAAAAAATGCAAGAAGGAACCACTGAACTATTCTAACTGCTCACTTCTAGATAGGGAAACAGAGTTCTAGATGAGGAAAATGAGGTCCAAAAAGTGGCATGCCTAAGGCCACTCCACTGGCCAAAGATAGTAACAGCACTAGGACCTAGTGGTTTTCTTTCTGGCCCAGGGATCTTTCCACTAACTTTCCTAACACCAAGTTCCTCTCCATTTCTAGTTTTCTTTGGCATAAGATGGAAAGCGGACTGGTTTCAAGTGGCAGAGGCCTCACTATACTCTGGGGAGTCCTCATTGCTGCCCGAGGTCTCACACACTCCCTCTGCCTAGACGACTCCTCCTTCAGATGACATGGCTGGCTCCCTCCTGGCACTGAGATCTTCTTGATGTAATGTCATTTCGAGATATCCCGAAACTGTCTCTCCTTGACAAAGTGGCTTCTCTCCCATCCTCACCAACACATGCTCAGTTCCTCCTTCCACATTTTATTTCTTTACAGCCCTTATTACTAACTGAACTTGTCTCATTTATTTGTTTACATGATTAATTAACATCTGTCTCTCCCAAAAGAATATAAAGCCATAAGATCAGGGACCACGTCTGTCTCATCTACCATTTTATTCCTAGATCCTCGCACCCCTGCCTGTCACTAGCTGGTGCTTAATAAACCTTTGAATGAATGACTTTACTTCATTACATATGCAAGACACAAGACCTTCAGCGTAGTGCAATGCGTGCTAGTATTCAGCAGCGTCTGTCACCATAAATTGCCCCTGATGACACCCGTCACACAAATTTGTGAAGGAATCCACATGAATCCCTCATATACAAGTTGCTCACAGCTCAGCTGCTCTGGAAATATCTCTGTTAAACATGAGGTCCATAGAAAAAGCATCCAGACTCACTTGGCCTTGGTTTCCTGGGTAACCAAGGTTGTGTGCTTAGGTACACATGACCAAACAAGACTCCCAGGGAACATGGGCATTAAAGACTCATCTACCAGCTGCATGTTTTTTACTCTTTCAAGTAGCCATGGCCTGAGATAATGACAACCAGCTCAGAGGCTTGACCTCTGGGACAGACCCAAAGTTCCAGTTGACAAGGTTCCCAGTATCCCAACTAGTTACATCCAAGAACAGGGAATGCTTGAGCTTGAGCCTGCAGAAAATTTAATTATAGATTAATTTATATTTTCTTTTATGAATGCTACTGAGATAAGATAAAAATTGGATATTCCTTCTATACATGGGGCCAAGTAATAACTAATATGCTGATCTAAAAACATTTTCTTCAGATTAACTCATCAGATGACAATTTTAAGTATTTATGCACCTAACAATGGAGCACCCAGATATATAAGACAAATACAGCACTGAGTGAAGAAGTAAGCAGCAAAATAATAATAGTAAAGGCTGTTAATACCTCACTCCCAACAATAATAGATAAGACAGACAGAAATCAATATGGAAATAATAAATTTAGACAATACTGTAGACCCATGGACCTAACAAGCATATACAGAGTATCCTATCCAACAGAAGCAGCATACAAATTTTTCTCAAGTGCGTACAGAATATTCTCCAAAATAGATATCATGTTAGCCCACAAAACAAGTTTTATTAAATTTAAGGTTCATATCAAATATTTTTTTCTGAAAATAGTACTATGAAGCTACAAATCAATCACAGAAGGAAAGTTAGAAAATTCACAAATAAATGGAAAATAAACAACACGCTCCTGAAAAACAGTGGGACAAAGAAGAAACCAAAAGGTAAATTTTAAAAATATGTTGAAACAAATGAAAATTCAAACAACATACCAATAGTTATGGGGTTTGGTAGAACTTCTATGAGTAAAGTTTATAGTTATAAATGCCCACGTTAAGAAAAGGAAAGGTGTCAAACTAACTTTGCACTTATAAGAACTAGATAAGAAAAACAAACTAATTCCAAAGGTAGCAGAAAGAAGGAAATTATGAAGATTAGAGAAATCATAAGTGAAATAAAGACTTCAAAACAATAGAAAATATTAACAAAACTAATATTTTGTTTTCTTGAAAAAGCAAAAAAAAAATTGGCATGCCTTTAACTAGACTAAACAAGAAAAGAGAAGACTCAAAATTATAAATAGAAGGGACATTGATACCCTTACTACATAAATAGAAATGATCATAAGAGACTACTCTGAACAATTGTATGCTAATGGATCGAATAACTTAGCATAAATGGGTACATTTCTAGACATATACAACCTGCCAACAACAAATCATGAAGAAATAGAAAATATGAACAGACCAATAGTGAGTAATGAGATTTAATCAGTAATTAAAACCTTCCAACAAAGAAAAGCACAAGACCTGACAGCTTTCCTGGTGAATTCTACCAAACACTTAAAGAAGAATTAGTATATTATTCCTAATCTCTTCTAAACATTCAAAGAGGTAGAACACTTCCAAACTCATAAATATGTTGCTAAAGCAAGACAAAGACACTGTAAGAAACTACAGGCTAGTATCCCTGATGAACACAGATGCAGACATTCCCAGCAAAATACCAGCAAACCAAATTCAATAGCACCTTAAAAGAATCATTCACCATGATCAACTGGGATGCAAGGATGGTTCAACATATATAAATTTAAAAATGTGATATACAAATTAGCAGTTTGGAAGATAAAAATCATATAATCTCAATAGACAGAAAATGCATTTGACAAAATCTAACACCTCTTAGGATAACTCTGAACAAACTGAAGGTACAATTAATGCACTTCAATATAATAAAGGTCACATAAGACAAGCCCATCACATCATACATAGTAGTGAATAGCTGAAAGAGTTTTCCTCTAAGATCAGGAATAAAACAAGGATAACCACTCTCATTGGTTCTACTTAACACAATACTGGAAGTCCTAGTTAGAAGAATTAAGAAAGAAAAAGAAAAAAAAAAAGCATCCAAATTGGAAAAGAAGTCAAATTACCTCTGTTTGCAGATGATATGATCATATGATATTTAGGTTTAGAATATTTAGAATATTTAAATATTCCAACAAAAAGCTGTTAGAACTAATAAATTTAGGATACAAAATCAATATACAAAAAAATCAGCTCCATTTCTATACACTTAACAATGAAATATCTAAAAAAAAGATAAAATAAATTTATTTATGATAATATTAAAAACAATAAAATATTAAGAATAAATTTAACCAAGGAAGTGAAATATTTGTACACTGAAATCTATAAAACATTGATGAGTGAAATTGAAGAAGGTGCAAAATAAATGAAACAATATCCTATGTTTATGGATTGGAAGAATTAATACTTTTTAAAAGTCCATACTACAAAAAGTGACAAATTTAATAGAATCTTTATCAAAATTCCAGTGACATTTTTCACAGAATTTTAAAAATTTGTAAGATTTATATGGAACCACAAAAGACCCCAAATAGCTAAAGCAATCTTGAGACAGAATAACAAAGATTGAGGTATAATACTTTCTGATTTCAAAATATGTTGCAAAGCTATAGTAATCAAAATAGTATGATAGTGGCATGAAAACAGACATAGACAAATGGAACAGAATTGAAACTTCAAAAATAAATTCACACAAATGCAATGAATATTTGACAAGGGCACCAAAATACACAGGGAGAAAATAGTTTCATCAATAAATAGTGCTGGGAAAACTGGATATCCACATGCAAAAAAAAAAAAGTGAAATTGGATACATATCTTATACTACTCACAAAAATTAACTCAAAATGGATTAAAGACTTGAATTTATGAACTGAAACCATAAAATTCTCAAGAAAAAGCCTTGGGAATATGCTTTTGACAATGACAAAAGCACAATAAGAAAAGCAGAAATAAATAAGTGAGACCACATCAAACTAAATAGCTTCTGCACAGGAAAAAAAATAAAATGAAAAGACAACCTACAGAAAGGTAGAAAAAAAATATATATATATATATATGGCAGGGGAGAGAGAGAAGAAAAGAGGAGAGGAGAAGAGAGGAGGAAAGGAGGGAGAAAATATCCAAGATAGATGAATTCATACAACTCATAGTAAAAGAATCCTATGAAAAGCGGCAAAAGCCCTGAAAATACTTTTTTTTTTTTCAAAAAAGACATGTAAATGGCCAATAGGTACATGAAAAGGGTGCTCAACATCACTAATCATCAAGGAATCAAAACCACAGTGAGATATCAATTCACTCCAATAAGAATGACATTATCAAAATAATGAAAGGGTTGGCAAAGATGCAAAGAAAAGGAAACCTTTGTGCACTATTGGTGAGAATGCAAATTGGCAAAGCCATTGTGTAAAACAGTGTGAACTTTCCTTTAAAAGACCAGCAATTCCAATTCTGAGCATATAGCCAAGGAAAGGAAGTTAGTTTCTTTCTTTTTTTTTTTTTTTTTTTTTTGTGTGTGTGTGTGTGTGTGTGTGTGTGTGTGTGTGTGGTTCTGGGGATTGAACCTAAGGGCATTCTACCTCCGAGCCTCCAAGCTATATCCCTAGCCCTATTTTTTAATTTTTCATTCTTTATTTTGAAACAGGATCTAAGTTGCGGAGGGCCTCACTAAGTATCTGAGGCTGGCTGAGAACCCAGATCCTTTGGTCTCAGCCTCCCAAGTACTGGGATTACAAGCTTGTACCATCACACCTGGCTGGAAGTCAGTTTCTTCAAGGAAATATCTGCAATCCTATGTTCATTGTAGAATCATTCACTATAGCCAAGAAATGAAAACAAGCCAAGGGTGTGTGGTTGGGTGAATTGTGAGGTACAAAGGGGTGGGGATTTTTCAGCCACAAAAAAAAGGAATCCTGTCATTTGCAACAATATGGATGAATCTGAAGGACATTAAGCTGAGTAAAATAAGCCAGTCAAGAAAGACCAAAGCTGCATGCTCTTACCTCACTTAATGCTGAATCTAAAAATGTCAAATTCATAGAAGTTGAGAACAGAATGGTGGTTACTAGAAGCTTCTCTATTATTTCTATTACAAAACAAGCAATACCCTAATCAGCTTCCTATCTATCTCACCTCTAAGAACATTGTCATCTATCAGTTACTCCGATAGATCCCTGTGAGCCAAAGAACTCTGAATGCACCCCAAGTTTGCCGCTGCAACTGTGGTCATTATGACCACCTTTCCTCTGATGTACAATGCTCCGCACTGGATTCTGCAATTCTGGAGCTCAGTTCCATGACAGCATCACCTGGTCTTTAGCAGTCAGCTGTCACTCAGCTTTTCAGGCATGTGGGGACCCCCCACTAGAGTATTTCTAATTGCACATTGAAAGGTATAACTTCTGATCCCTCCCAGGGAACAGTCAAGTAAAGAACATGCAGTGGTGCTCCATACCAACATGTTAACCTCCCCAGTCTTGGTGTCCCTTCCACAAAACTCTACCATACTCCACTTATTTAATGTAGACTGTGCCCAAGCTTCAAGTAACATTTTCAGAAGCTTAATAAGACATATTCCAGGTTCCCTTAGCAGGATGCCAGACCCTAAATTACAAGAGTTCTTGTACATCAATAAATGCACCCCCATAGCTTTGTATTTTGTCCCATGTGGTTCAATTACATGAAGATCTCTCCACACATTTCCTAGACATTGGCTGATGTGTATTAGCTAGGTCCTAAACTCCTTTAGTGAGGAAGCTTTTATTTTCTGAAAAGGGGTAATATTTACTTACCTTATCTATGTTTAGACATGTTAATGGTCCAGTTATTTGTACAGAATCAATGAAGAGAGATAGAGTTGGATATTTTGGAAAATAGTGCTACTTTGAGAAAAACCCATGCCAGGAACAGTCTTCTGGAGAGAAAGCTATTCCCTTCTAATGCAATAGGCTCTCTTTATTGCTCAAAATGGTTTAGGGAAATCTGATGGCTCAAGTTTTATTTTTCTTGGTTTTTGACACACTTACCCAAATATTCCAAATCCATGCCTCAGGGTCCACTCCATCTCTAGTATGGTCCTGCTAGGGCTACCATGATCTTACTAGTGTAGGATATGTGTTGAAGTTGTATATTTTATCGCTAGCCATAGGGGATAAGAGTCACGTTAAAACTACCATGGGCATTAGCATTTTATAAGCTAAATGAAATGAGGGCAAAATTTCACCCTAACTTCTGGAAAGCATACAGATGCTTCCTAAAATTATCTACCAGAAAGATGAGAGGCTAGAGGGCCTGTTCATAAGTTCTCTTTCCCATTGGTTAGGAGTGTAAACTGACCCATATTTTTAGACTTCAGTTATGTGCAAACCAGTATATCCCATCACTTTTGGGAAGAACTTGAGGCAGAAAGATGAGATGTCATCACAAGATGACTAGGAAATCATGAGAATCTGTCCTCCATAGCTGAAATAAGAATTGGACCAAGAAGATACAACCTGGCCTCTTCAAAGATATGTTCTAGTGTCTAGCTTTTCATGTGGCAACAATTATCTGGAGAAAAAGAGACATCTCTGCCTGGTCACCTTTCTAGATTATAAAAACTTATCTTGCCTCTGTAGACATTAGATTTTAAATCTTTAGTTAGAATAACCAGAACACATAAAATTCAGAACAAAGAAATAACCTGAACCAATATCCTTATTTTATGAGTGATAAAACAGGTCTGTCAAGATGTAATTGACATGATATTTAGATATCCAAGTTTGTGCTATTCTTCTTCATTTGCCTCTCTCTACATCTTGCCCCAGTTAGTAGTCTCATGAGAAGGATTAAATGACTCCATGAAGCCCATAACTGCTTCTGGAAATAAACCTATATTCACCAACCCAGACTTCTGGCTTGCCTCCAGAACAATTGTCCCCTGGTTACCTTTACTTTGATGTTTCACAGGCACTTCAAACACAAAGATATCTCAAAGTAAATCTTCTTTTCTAAAAAATCTACATTTCCTCCTATACTTCTGTTAATTCCATATTCTTCCTCTCCTCATATCTTGTTGGCTCATATCTATTTTGGGTTTGATGTTGGCTTTTATCATCCTTCACTTTAACCACTGCAATCATTTTATAACTGTTCCTCCTGCCTTTAGTTTCTGTCCACTTTAATCTAACCTCCATAATCCTGCCAGAGTCATTTTTAATTTTTTTAATGGAATAAGCTACTACATTATTCTTGCAGTACTGAGGATTGAACCAAGGGGCATTCTACCTCTGAGCTACATCCCCAGTCCTATTTTTTATTCTTTACTTTTAAACTGGGTCTCACTAAGTTGTGGAGGGCCTCACTCAGTAGCTGAGGCTGGCCGTGAACTGAGATCCTCCCGTCTCAGCCTCTCAAGTCTGGGATTACAAGCGTGTGCCACTGCGTCCAGCCAGGCTACAACACTTTCTAAAACCTAATGGCTCACTATCACACATAGCATAAAACCGTTCATTTAAACAGATGCTGAGCACCTACCTATCTTCTTGTTAGGCACTGTAATTATGGTGGCAAAAAAACACACACATATCTCCACAGTTATAGTCATGGAATTCTAAATCACAGGTATTTTTTGTTTTGTTTTGTTTTATTTTTTTGTTTTTGGTTGTTGTTTTGTTTTGTTTTGTTTTGTTTTTTTGGTACTAAGGATGGAACCCAGGGGCATTCTACCTCTGAGCTATACCCCTAGCCCTATTTTTTAATCTTTATTTTAAAACAGGGTCTCACTAAGTTGCAGAGGGCCTCATAAAGTAGCTGAGGCTGGCTGCAAACCTGTGATCCTCTTGTCTCAGCCTCCCAAGTACTGGGATTACAAGCATGTACCACCATGCCTGGCAATGACAGAGTTTTTAAAATATTTATCCTATCCTTTATCAGTGTTGCCCACAGCTACATACATGTTATATTTCCTGATCACATCCAGAAATTATTTTTTAAATGCTCCCTCCCCTGCCAAATGATTGCAGTCATATCAACTTGCTGTTCCCTGAAGGAACAAAGCCCTTGATGGCAGGGGCTGTTTTATTAGTTTGTGAGCATGATCACTGAGTGAACAAATAAACTACCTATAGCCATGGGGTAAAACTCGATGAACCAAACAAAGCACCTAGGGCACAAAGTTTTAGGAGGCATTTGTTCTCAGGATGAGCCCTGGATGCTTTGCATCAGCCCCCTGATCAATCTGTACCCCTGACAGTCATTGCTGGGAGCCAAGAACTACAGGGAGAGAGTTTGTGAGCTGTCCATGGTTCTGAAAAGGAAATTACAGACTTCAGAATGAGGTCTGGGGTTCTCTTTAGAAACTGTACATCTCTGACTTTCTTTGCCTGTGTACAGCATCAGTTTCCATACATCTTTGACTGAGGATCAAAGTGGTTGAGTATGTATCACACCACAGAGTCCAGGCTGTACTCCAAAATGTACTAAGACGACCAGACAGAAGATGTCTCTGCCATTTGGTTTCTGAAAAACAGGTGCTATGCATTCTCGGATGCCTAGGGAAAGCCAAAAATACCCATCCCCAACTCTGTGGGGCCATTATAAAAAGGCAGTCTCCAAATTGTCCCTATAAATAATATCCAGTAATCTTCAAACATCTCTGGGATATCTTTCAATCCTGAGAGCTAGCAGTTATTGAGTTATTCTTGATCTAACCCAAACTATTGGCCTCATTAACAAGTCAAAACCTCAGTAAATAATTTTAATTATCTATACTCATGTTGACAAAAATCTAGACAGGCTTAAACTTTCCTGCTGAATTTTACTCTATACAATACAACCTATATCCACAATACAGACTTAAGTCATAGGAGAAAATACTAGTTCTTCTATGGCAGCCTGCATTAAGCAGAATTTTTCCTTTTTATATTTGTGTGGATTGGTGAGTCTTCAAATGGATAAAATATGTTAAATGGTGCACTGGGTTTAGTTTATCTTGGTGTAATGGGAAATTTCATACAGTAGGTTCATAGAATCCTAAAATGACAGATCTTGAAGATGGAACTTATTTGGTCTAACTTCTACATGAAGAAACTGAGGTTAACTAAGAAACTTTTTCTTAATCAAGTACATACAATGAGCTGGTGACAGAGCTAGGACAAGGGTTCAGGTTTTATAATTGCAAAATAAACATCCTCTTTTCCATTACCACACATGAAAATTCAATCTTCCCCCAAGCCCTGGTTACCCGGTGTTAAAACCAAGGAGAATATATAAGTGGAAATCAGATAACAATAAGAAATAATAATTCCTATTGTGTACCAGACCACTGTGCTTTAAACTATGACTCTATGAAATATACATTTTTACTATGTTGTGTTTTTTGTTGTTTCTTATTGTTGTTGCTGTTGTCATCACCATGCCTCCCCTTTTGCAACCAGGAAATTGAGGTTGAGAGAGATTAGGTAATATACCCAAGGCCACAGAAATAGTATGTAACTAAACAGGAATTTAGGTTTAGATTTGGCTCCAAAAATTGTGCTCCTTCCCCGACACACTGTTGTGCCTTCCTATTTTCTCCTTTGGAGTTTTCCAAGGAAGCTTTGTGTTCATCTACATGAAATGCACTGTCTGGTGACATGTGATGATGGTGTGTTACATTTCCATCCAGATGCAGCTGAGCAGACCAGTGCCCAAGGTAAACCACAAACAGCCAATGAATTTAATGGGCATGTTATTTAGTTGTCCTATTTATAATTACATATACTAATCAGAATTCAAAGGAGTGGTATTCACAATATGATATTTGGCCATACTTGCCTATATAATATCTACTATTTATATTGCTATTATTATTTCTAAAATAATAAACATATATGAAGTATCTCTTGTATGCCAGCTATTTTATAGATCAGACTTCACATGATCCTCAAGACAATCTTGCAATGGTACTATTAGTGCCATTTTATGGATGAATAGATTGAGATCCAGAGAATTTAGATCATTTGTCCCTCTTTTAACATCATTTTGGCTGGCTTTGATGGTTCCAATACCAAGACTTGGCCTGCTTCAAATGACAAACCATTTCCTAATGGGGCTACATCCCACATTTTGCTAATCCTGTTGAGGAAGTAAGTGCCTGTGTGATTCCAATGTATTTTGGTGCATACAGTGATGGTTGGTCCGCAGAACTGGATGGTTTACACGTTGCCAAGTTCATCTCTCATTATCCCACTGCTGAGTGTGTGTTTATGTTGTTCCCTTGTTCTAAAAAGCCCTTCCTTTTATTTTCAAATACTTAAATCTCAATAATCAAGGCTCAACTGGCAAATCCTCCATGTTATTTTCCTTGACTTCTGCCCCAGAAAAATAATCTTTATTTCTTCACTCCCACAGACTAACCTCTAAATGACTCAGTATTTTATTTACTTACTAATTCATTCACTATTCCAAAGAGGATCTATTCCCTACCAGATATTGTACTTAAAACTGCATATCACTTACTGAAACATCTATAGCTTTTATAATATTCTATTTTTGGTCCTAAGTCATTTTCATTTTGCTTCTCCCCTTATACATGCTAAACTCATTGAAGACAAAAACCACATCTTACTCATCTTCATGTTAAGAAATAGGACATCAAACAAATGCTCAATAAATAGATATTAGGAAAAATGTAGTATATTTTTAAATTATAATGTTAGTTAATTTTATAACTTATATAAATTACCAAATCATTATTGTTAATAATAACTGGTGGAATCATATAAAAAGTAACTTAGCAATGATATCATCAGAAATTAAAAATGGAAATAAAAGGAAAAGAATGTCCTGCATTTTATTTTCCTTTTGATTCCTTATTTCAAATATGTTTTAAGATATATATATATATGTTATATATATATTTATTTATCTACATGTTTCAAATCTCTAGAGAAATTACATGTTAAGCAGTTGGTGCTGCAAGTAAATTAAAAAACAAAAAGTGAAAGCTATGAATAGTTGAGGAAGTTCCCAGTGCATGAAGGGTTCCATTGAAACTGTTTTTTCTTTCAGGCCTTGCCCTACAAGGGAGTCAACAACTGATCCTATTCTTAATTGGACTTCAGTTCTTAGGACCTGGGACACTCGGCTTGGTGGGACTCTTTGTTTTGTTTTTGTGGTTTTCTTTTGATATGATCATGTGGTTCTCTGGCACCAGGAAAGCTCTTCCCCCAGTTGGTGACTTCACTCTCTGCCATCTATGAGCTCACCACCTGCAACTAGAATCCATAAAGCTCGGTGGGGTGGAGTTCTAGTTTTTATAATTGTTGCTAGAGCATTCTTTTCCTCTTTTAAAAATTTTCCTTTGTAATTTAAAAAAGTCACAGCCATGTTTAAGGTACACAGCATCCAAGAAAACAACCTTAGAAGCTTCAGGTGGCTATAATATTGTCTTAGGAAAATGTGGGGTTGAACCTTGATGGACATTGGGTATAGGTCTCATTTGCTAGTAAGTCTACAACCTCAAACTATTGGGAAAAAAATCTTTTTGACCATATTATCTATCTACAGGATGAAATCTAGCTCACTTCCATCTTTTGGGGATGATTATTTCCATACCTGCCTTACAAAATTCTTTACTTTTTCTCCCATAATTGACAGGAATAGTGGGATGTATGTGTGTTTGGGTATACTTCACGACAGATAACAAATTAATTAGACATGTCTAAATAGCCTCTGTTTGCTAAATTAAAATTGTCAAATGAAAGAAAGTAAAAAGGGGGGGGGGGAGAGAGAGAGAGAGAGAGAGAGAGAGAGAGAGAGAGAGAGAGAGACTGATTCCAGAAGAGAGAGCAAAACATTTCTGAGACACTGAGGAAATCTTCCAAAGAGTTCAGTGAAGTATGTTTTGTCTGGGTGGAATAGGTCTCTATATTTTTTAAAATCATTGGTAAAAGAGTTTGAGAATCAACTGGTAAAAGTAGGTTTCCGAAGGATGGGTCAGTTTGGTGAATTTATCTTTCATCAATACTCTCAAAAAACACAACCAGGAGAAGCCTTTACCCCTTCCTTAACACTAAAATGTCTTCCCATAAATAAAATATCTGTGAATCTCTTGCCTGATTCCTTGCCCCACTGGAGCCACAAAGCTGCGTTGTTATGGAAATGCAGCAAGATTGGGGTCACAATGCACTTTCTGTCTTTATTATAATCTTCTCTGCTATAGAAAGCCTCTGATGCAAGGCCACTATATTTACTCTCATTTCACAAACTGTCATTATAGTAACATCTTTCTTCTACCTGAAGGACTCAAGGGCCATGGTGAATGGGTTCACACCCTGGAGGAGGGTCAGCCTCCTTGAATGGAGGCTTGTGTAATTTCTAGATGTGATTATCTCCCTATTCTGATGAGGGTGGCCACGTGACTCTAAGTGGACAGCAGTGCTATCTGTGCATGGCAAAGTGGGATACTTAGTGTATGGAGAAGAAAGCCTCCATAGCTCTCTAGGGGTTTTTTGCCTGGAAATGTGGTAAATTCAGAACAACAGCCAGATGATAATTTTGGCTATTCTAACTGCAAAAGCTAACAACAACAGAAACTTGTATGTTGTAATAAATCAAATAAGGAGAAGAGGGAATATACTTGTAAAGAAATGAAAGAATGAACACACTTTGTAAGTTAATAAGCAGTGCTGTGGAAATCTAAAACAATGACCAAATTTCCCCGTTGTTCTAAAATAATTCCTTTGAGTTGGGGCTTGTTTCTCTTATAAAAATCCTCATTTTGCAATATTTACTGAGCCCTTTTTTACATATCTTGCCATATAAGTATCCTATGGAATAGTTAATACAGAGCTCAGATTTAATTCTGTGGTTTGAGTCCTGACTTGTCATGTTTTCTCTATGAGCCCTTTTCTTTCTTTATAATAAGGAACTAGTAATAATGCCAAGTTGAACATTATTATAAGAATTACATCCCTAACACAAGCAAAAATATCTACAGAACTAAGAATCCTTGCCCATACTTGACCTTGAGTCATTTACTTAATGTTTTCGAGTCTTATTTCTGGGTCTGTAAATTGAAGTAACGATACTTACCTCTGGTGCTGTGGTGATGAAATTATACAATACATGTAAAATACATATCCTAGTGTGCAGCATATAGTTTAGGAAGGGCGGAAGCTACTGAAAAAGTGATGCAAAGCCACTTGTGTGGTTTTTAATTAGAACAGCATCTGATGTTTAAATTCAAACAGACAAGATAAAGAGGCAGTGAAGTTCTGGTTCTGGTTCTGGGCAGGAGGAAGGAAGCACAGTTCACCTTCTATTGTCCACCAAATGCGACTGAAAACCTGGGTAGACTGCATGGAGCAAATCTCAGAGGACTCTGAAAAGTAAATGGTAGCAGGTATATTGGAGAATAAAAAAGAACTTGCAAGAGTTTGAGAATCAACTGATAAAAAGATTTCTTAAAAAGATAATCAGCTTGGTGAATTTATATTCTGTAAGTGTTCTGCATACTCTTCAGGGCTGAATTCATACATAGCCACAGTTCTAGAACCTCATAGAAGGTATGCACAGAAGGATCTTTAAGAGAAGCCATTAATTGCTGGTCCAAAGAATGAGAATAATGGAAGCTACAGAGAAGGAAGACTGGAGTAATCCTCTGATTTTTTTGTTTGTTTCATGCTCTTTCTTTTTCTCCCATTATAGCTCCCAGACAACCTCCAACCCCAAAGCTGTAACCTCAGAATGGCTGCTAGGCAGAGGTGGGGCAGACATGGCAGTGCTTGCCTGCAAATACCCAAAACTCTGAGAGAGGGGAAACCTCTCTGAAATTGTCATCTGAACAAGATAACAGGAATCTCTGTTGCTTTTAGTCTCTATCTTCCTGCCTTCTGACCTGAGAGGCAGATGCAGTTGTATAAATTGTGCAGTGGATCAAAAGACTAAAGATCTCAGCTTTCTGGCTATAGGACAAAGAAAGGGAAATTTGAGGATCCAGAGAATATTAGAAAGGTTAAAGAGAGGAAGCTTGAGAAAGGGATCCCATAATCATGTGTGGATTCTGAGCTCCTAAGTGGTTCTGAAAGGCTCAGGTATGCTATTCAGAACTGTACCACAGAGTAAACAATTGCCTTAGAATGGCACACATGGGGAACAAACTTGCACATCATTGCAAAAGTTTTGAAATTGAACTGATTTGGGAACTATAGCCCATTAAATGTTGGTTGTGTCTCTCTGATTGCTAATGATGTGGAACATTTCCTCATACATTTATTGGCATTTGTATTTCTTCTTTTGTGAAGTGTCTATTTAGATCCTTTGCCCATTTTTTGATTGGGTTATTTGTTTTCTTTTCTTTTTTTTCTTTTTTTTTGTGGTACTGGGGATTGAACTCAGGGGCATTCTACCTCCAAGCTATACCCCCAGCCCTATTTTTTATTCTTTATTTTGAAACAGGGTCTCAATAAGTTGTGGAGTGCCTCACTAGGTAGCTGAGGCTGGCCGCGAACCCGGATCCTCCAGTCTCAGCCTCCCAAATGCTGGGATTACAAGTGTGCGCCACCACACCCGGCCGGGTTATTTGTTTTCTTAGCTGTGAGTTTCTTGAGTTCTCTGTATATCCTAGATATTAGTCCTCTATCAAAAGAGTAGCTGGCAAAAATTTTCTCCCATTCTGTGGGCTCTCTGTTGAGGTTCTTGAGACTTTCCTTTGCTGCACAGAAGCTCTTCAGTTTAATACAATCCATGTATTGATCTTCCTTTGAGTTGCTTGTGCTTTTGGGGTCTTGTTGAGAAAGTTTTTACCTTGTGCTTATGTGTTGTAGTGTTTGGCCTATGCCCTCTTCAAGTAGCTGCAAGGTTTCTGGCCTGACTTCCAGGTCTTTGATCCACCTTGAGTTGACTCTTGTGCAGGGTGAGAAAGTGGGGTTTATTTCCATTTTCCTGTATATGGTTAACCAGTTTTGCCAATACCAATAATCCAAAACACAACCAACAACAAATGCTGGCAAGGATATGGAAAAGTGGGAACCCTAATACATTGTTGGTAGGATTTCAGATTAGTGCAATCATTTTGGAAAAGAGCATGGAAGATCCTCAGATGACTGGGAATAAACCTACCATATGATCCAGCAATACCACTTCTGGGTATCTACTCAAAAGAATGGAAACCAAACTATCAGACCAATGCATGTGTATCTGTTTATAGCCACACAATTCATAATTGCCAAACTATGGAACTAGCCAAGATGTCCATCAACAGATGAATGGATTACAAAACTATGGGATATGTACACAATAGAATTTTACTCAGCCATAAAGAAGAACAAAATCATGTCATTTGCAAGGAAATGGATGGAACTGGAAAACATTATGTTAAGTGAGATTAGTCAGTCACAAAAAGTTAAAAATCGAATGCTCTCCCTAATATGTGGAAGCTAGGGAGAAAATGGGACATAAGAGGGACTCCAGATGAAGCAGGAGAATTCTTAGGAGAACAAAGAATTTGATTTAACGGAAGGTGATGGGGGGAGGGGGGACACCCTAATGAGCATGATGTACTTACAAGATTACATCAAAGTCAATAACTAAACTGACCTTGAGAAGGAGGGAGAAGGAGGGAGGGGGGTGGAAATTGGGGAAGTGTTAATGAGAAATGTGTGCATGGATGTCTTTACCTATACTAGCTTGTACCCAACAAAGATGTATGATTAACCCTGTTGCATCCAAGAAATGTATAAAAACCCATGCTAAAAAATTTAAAATAAAAAAAGAGGGACTCTAGATGAAGAAGGAGAAACCTTAGATGAGCAAAGAATTTGACTTAACTGAAGGTGATGGGGGGGCACCCTGTTGCACATGATGTATTATGGTGTATTTTCACAATCATATCAAAGTCAATCACTAAACTGAACTTGAGAAGGAGGGAGGGGGGAGGGAATGTGGTGGGAATTAGGGAAGGGTTAAATGAGAGACGTGTGCATGTATGCCTTTACCAGCTTCTACCTAGCAAAGATAAATTATTACAATGTACCAATAAAAATAAACAATAAAAAATTTTAAAATGTTGGTTGTAGCCTGAACACAACTGAGTTTATCACATTGTTTTTTTTTAATTATCCATTACATTAAAATAAGATCCAAACTCATATAGCATGATATTCAAAATGTCTTAAATACATTCCAAACTCATTTGACTTAGGGAAAAACAGTCTCAACAACTTGCAATGGAAAAGACAATGAGCAGACACCAACCGAGATAACAAAGATATTGAAATTATCAGCCAATAATTTAAAGCAGCTACTGAAATCATACTCTAAGAAGTAAAAAGAAAAGCTCTTAAAACAAGGGAAATATATAGTCTCAGCAGAGAAATAAATGCCTAAAAGAACAATGATTAAAAATATCAAAAATTAAAACTACAATAACCAAAATAAAAATTTTACTTGATGGGCTCAATGTAGTTTACAAAGTAAAGAGTCAGTAAACTTGAAGATTGATCAGTATAAAGTATTCAGCCTGAAGAGAAAAAGATTTAAAAAAAAAAAAAAGGAACAGAGCCTGAGGAAACTGGGACAAGACCAAAAGTTTTAAAATTTATTGTCTAAGTATGAGATGGACAGGAGAATTTTTGGGGGTACAGAAAAATATTTGAAGCAATATGCCTAAGAGTTTTCTAATTTAGTGAAACATATATACTTATATATTTTAAAAATCACAATGAACTCAAAGCAGAAAAAAATTCGAGAAATTCTCACAAAGACTCACCATACTCAAACAATATAAACCAAAGATGATGAGAAAAAAATCTTGAAAACAGCCCAAGTAAACAGGAGTATTACATATAGGGTAAAAATGATGACTTAAAACAAGGGAAATATATAAAGTCTCAGCAGAGAAATAGATGCCTTGGTTTAATAGATCCCTTGGTTTCTCATCATAAGAATGGAAACCTTAAAGTGAGGGAAATATTTTTTAAATACTGAAAGCAAAACAACAGGAGCAACAAAAAACGTACTAGGCCAAAATTCAAATTCTACATATAGCAACTATTTTTCAAGAATACAATTGAAAAGAAAATGTCTTCAGATAAAGGAAAATAGAGAATCCATGACCAGCAGTATAGCATTTAAATAACTGCAAAAAAAAGTTCTTAAAAGGGAAGCTGGATCTGGTGGCACACACATGTAATCCCAGTACCTGAAAGTTTGAAACAAGAGGATCACAGGTGCAAGGACAGCCCCATCAACTTGGGAAGGCCTTCAGCAACTTAGCAAGGCCCTGTTTCAAAATAAAAAAAGAAAAAGGACTGGATGAGTATTGAATGCCCCTAGATTCAATCCCTAGTACAATAAATAAATAAATAAATAAATAAATAAATAAATAAATAAATAAATAAATAAATAAATAAGTGATAACAAGAAAACTTAGAATTTTAAGAATGACAGATCAACAAAAATGATAAATATCTAGGTAAATTTAGTAGACTTTTTCTCATCTTAAGTTATTTAAAATATATATGATGGTGTAAAGGTATCTACATCTTTGGGGTATGTTTTGCTGGTTTGTGGTATTAGAGAAATTGGTTCATTTTATCTTAAATATCCACTTAATTTCTGTGGGGTATATAACAATATCTCATTTTTCATTCTTATTACTGGTAGTGTCTTTTTGGTGTTTCTTTTTCATTCTGGTCAGAGATTTTTCAACAAATAATAATAGAGTAATCAGACATCTCTTATGCCTTCCAAAATGAAACTCATTCATATCTCATACCTTTCACAAAAGTTAACTCATATAGCTAGATGCAAAACTATGAAATTTCCAGAATGGTGGCACACACCTGTAATCCCAGTACTTGGGAGGCTGAGACAGGAAGATCGCAGGTTTGAGGACAGTCTCAGCAAATAGTGATACTTGCATCTACCTAATGAGACCCTGTTTCCAAATAAGAAATAAAATCAGGTTGGAGGCTTAGCTCAAAGATAGAATGCCTCTGGGTTCAACCCCCAGTGCCACAAAACAAAAAAAAAAACCTTTTTTCCAGAAAAATAGTAAAGTTTTTATAATTTAATACTTTGAGTACTAAATGATTTAGTACTTCATGTTAGGAAAAATGTTCTTAAATATGACACCAAGAACATAATTCAGAGGAAAAAAAGTTGATAAATTGAGCTTCATCAGAATAAATCTATTGCTTTGAAAAAGACAGTTAAGAGAATAGAAACTCAAGCTACAGAATGGGAGAAAATATTTGTAAGTCATATATTCAACAAAGGCCTTATATCTTGAATATAAAAAGAGCTATTAATATTCAACACTTAAAGAAAGAAGAAAAATGAGCAAGAAATTTGAAGAAATACTTTTTGAAAGACATACTGATTACAAGAAAAGTACATAAAAAGATGTGCTCAGTTAACATAATTAAGCTGACTGTATCAAGTGCTGGCTGCTGTGAAGAGTGACTGAAAGTCTCAAACCTTGCTGACGGGAATACAAAATGGTACAAGAACAGCCACCCTCGAAACAGTTTCTTATAAAGTTCAGCATATTCTTACCTTGGTCTAGACATTCTACTCAAAGGTATTTTCCAAAAAGAAATGATAACATATATTCATAAAAGTCTTGCACACAAGTGTGTCTAGCAGGTTTATTTATAATAGCTAAAGTGCCAAATGTCACACAAACCTAAATGTCCACTCACAGAAGAGTAGATTTAAAAAATTGTGGTACATTCATTAAATGGATTACTACCCAGGCATAAAAAGAAATGAACTATCAATGCACACGACAATATAGTTAAATCTCAATAACATGCTGAATGAAAAAAAAAAAGCTAGTCTCAAAGGTTACATGAGAGATGATTCTATTTATGAAGAATTCTGGAAAGGAAAATTATAGGGTCCAAGAATGGCCCACTAGTTCCCAGAAATTTGGAGCAAAAGAAGCTTTGACTCAAAGGAACAGTACAAGTGAATGTTTTGGCTCCTTGCTACTGTTTTGTGTCATGATTGTGGTTGTAGTTTCACAAATCTACACAAGTGTTAAAACTCTTGGAGCTATACACTAAAAAATAATTGTATTGTTTGTAAGTGTTTAAAATTTAAACAAATTTTAGATACAACTTCTTAAAGTAGAAGGGAATGTCATCTAGGCTGGAGGAATAGTGACTGGCTTCATGTCAAGGTGAGATTTAACTAGGCATTGAAGAAGGATCAGCAAGACTGAAATATGTGAGAACAGAGTTTGTGGTCCAGAGACTGGCATGAAAAGTGGGGAAACTAGGCGTGATGTACTGGTAAACAAGGAATAGAAATTCTTTGACTATTACAGCAGCACCCCTTACAATTCTGGAAATACAAGGTCAAGGATTCACATGAGGTAATGGTCTTCTGGTAGGCAGAGTCCCAAAGTGATACAGTGGGCAGATTTAGGAACAGAAAAAGAAGTACTACATTAGGTCCTGATTCCCAAGATTTTTCCCCCACAGCCCTAAATATGGATAACAATAAATGGCATTATCCAGTTTACCAATTATATTTAATGATATCCCCCCAAATGGCTAAAATAATTAATGTTTTCCACAAATATAAAATATAATTTAGTAATAGACTCTTATTGCAGGCTGTGACATAGTTTGAAAGGCTCTGGGTTATCTGTCATACCCTCAATGCCCTTTAATATTGTGAAGGAAAGCACCTTGCAATCTTAGAGATAATGATGCCTAGAGATAACCTTGTGTCTGTCATGGGCTATAAAAGAGATAAATAATTCACAGAAATTCATACATTTGGTGCTTTGGCTAATCCCTGTTAGGTAATAAATTACTCGTGATACTACATTAGGTTATTGAAATTAAAGAATATTTTCAGTCGTTTCCATAGGCATTGAAGAAAGGTGGCATCATCCCCCATGTCTTCTAGGTATTAAGTGTGAATAAAGGAGATGAGGTACTAATCCTTATGGAGCTCTGAGTTTAGTGAAGTTGAAATGATTAGGGGAAGACAAGACTACTGAACGTAGAGAAGAAGAGAGCTCATACTGCCAGAATGTCACTTGTGCATGTGCGGTGCTGGGGATTGAACTCAGGGATGTTCTACCACTGAACCACACTCCTAGCCCTTTTTTATTTTGAAACAGGGTCTCGCTAAGTTACCATGTACTGGCCTCAAACCCATGATCCTCCTGCCCTAGCATGCCAAGCACTGAGATGACAGTCATATGTCACTCCTCCAGATCAGAATGTAGTTTGTATGTGGATGAGAAAATTAGTCATGATGCTTTTTGCTTTCAAATTGCAGCAACAGGACTCAAATTGGCTTATGCATAAGAAGACTATCATTGGCTTGTGCAACTGATAGTCCAGGAATGCTAGGTACGTTCCATCAGCAACCTAGATCCACCCCTCCCCTCTGCCTTTCGCTATGTGGCTATTCTCAAACTGCCTCTTCCTCTATGATAGCAAGATGGCCGATAGCAGCCTCATGCTTACCTCCCACCAGCTTAGGTTCCTGGAGAAAGAGAACTTGCTTTTTTCCAGAAATCACAGAGCTGACCCTTATTGTCTCAGATTGGTCTATAAATTACATAACTATCCCTGGCCCAGTTCCAGAAACATGAAAATAATGGCATGTTGAGTGGCCAAGGGCATGCCATATATCCATTGATGGAGCCAGAGGCTAGAGTCATTCAAATTTAAACCAAGAGTGGGAGACTAGAGATTTTTCAACCAAAATTAAGCTATTATATTTGAATGAAGAGGGAATGGCTGACAGTAAGTAGGCAAAGCAACAGAAATAAAGGTCTTCTAGAATGAGGTTAATATGGGGAGTAAGTCAGCCTTTCTAGATCCATTAGGGAGACTCTAAACTGGGAGAGTTCAATTTCACAAGTCTACCCTTCATAAGTACTTGTATTAGTCAGTGTCCTATCACTATAATAAAATACGTGGGATAAGTAACATATCAAGAGAACGGGTTTATTTTGGCTCATTGTTTTGGAAGTTCCCATCCAAGATCAAATAGCATCATTGATTTGGGCCACTGGCGAGGGGGGCACATCATTACAGGAGCATGTGCCCCCCAGTCCCCTTTGAGGGCATACCCTCAGTGACCTGAGGACCTCCCAATAGGTCCCATCTTTTAAAGGTCCACCACCTCTCAACAGTGTCACACTCAGGACCAAGTCTTTTGCATGTAGACCTTTAAAGGACCCATATCCAAACAACAGTAGTATTCATATTATGGAAGCTTTTTATTCCCACATCTCTCTCAGGCTGTAACTCACTTAAACATTTGGATCTTTACTACTGGCTGCCAGAACTTCAGAGTTAAAATTCTTCCTGGATGACTGGTAAAGGAGACAGACTTAGAAACTTGAAAACAGTTGATTTGGATGACTCACACGCAAACCATCCTGAGTGTTTTTACTTATCTCTGAGCCCCTCATTGTGAAAAGGCCGTTAGCAAGAGAATCAAATGAGGTCTGTGTTTTGTAAGATTCTAGTGGAAGACATTGTTGTTGGCTTTTTATAAATTGGTTTTGTATCATCAACTCTATTAATACTCCTTGAGGGAAGAGAATTATTTCTCATCCTGTTTGGCATCTCAAAAGGCTTATCCCAACCTTGGGAAAACAGTAAATGCTTCCTAATGTCTGATTGAGTAAATCAGTAGGTGAGGTAAGGGAAGGAGAAATGACTTTGGGCTTAGATTCCAATACAAATTCCTCACAATGATTCATTTCATTACCATTGAATTTTTAACATCAATGAGCAAAGATAAAAGTTTGATTCTCTGATCTCTGGAAATATTGTGTAGTTCTGGGCATACTTTAAAAGACATAAAGAAGCTGGGGGAAGTGAGGAGGAAGACATGGAAAATGATCAAGGAGGTGGGGTACAGTGATACCATTCAAGGGGAGATCAAAATGGGCCACTTTGTTCTGGCAATATGAAAGCCAAGAAAGGGCTGATTAAAGTCTCTGAACTCCTGGAGGGGATAGGTTGGGTGAGAAAAATTTCCTATGCCTTCAATGTCCCTTAATGCTCACACCACAGACAGCATTGTGAGGTCATTCCAATGTAGTATTCTTAAAATTTTCTCTTACAAATAGAGAACCACTTTTGAATGAGCTGTTTTCTAAATCACCTAAGGAAGGAAGCCATTTAAGCTACTTGGGCAACAAATTCACTGAAGACAGGCTGAAGAGCTTGTTCTAAAAGCAATTCATCTAAAAAGTTGGAGGTTCTGCAAAAGATCTGATGGAAAAGCTCACTCAAGAAAAACTGACAGTATCTTAAAACTGGAGGTTGTAAGTGAACAAGTATGCCTTAAAAGAGGGAATAATTGGAGACATGTCCATATAGGCTCCTCTGGCCAAATTGTAGGTTCAATTTCTTTGGAGAATCTGCTGTTCCAATCAAACTTTCTGGCACTTATCTCTCTGAATCATACTTCTGAATATTTACTCTCTGAGCTTTCCTACCAAACTAGAGTTTAAGTAGTTTTCATAGCTACATTAGTTAAGCAACACTTAGTTGGAAGTGATAGATTACCTAAGTCAAATTGGCTTAGGAATAGAGGGATTTTTTTTAATTCAATCCTTGCAATCATAAAGACTAAGCAGGACTCAAACAATATCATCAAATCAAAATCTTTGTGTGTCACTCTGTCACTCCCTCCCTCCCATCCTAAGCTAAGATCTGTTTTCTTCTGTGTTTAGCTTGTGGATTACTGCTCTGTAGCCCAACAACTCCCATGAAATTAGAGATCCTTTCCAGTAATTCTAGTAAAAGTCTTAAAACTTTTGAGTTGGTCCTGAATTACAGGACCAACTGGATCTCATACTCATCACTGTGACCAACAGGAGGAGAAAAGCTGACTAGCCAGACCTGAGTCACAAGCTCATTCTTTCTTTTGTGGTACTGGGGATTGAGCCCAGGGGTATTCTATCTTTGAACTACACCCTCAGCCCTATTTTATTTTTTATTTTAGAATAGGGTCTCACTAAGTTGCAGAAGGCCTCACTAAGTTTCTGAGGCTGGCAGCAAACTTGAGACACTCCTGTCTCAGCCTCCCAAGTATTGATATTACAGGAGTGACAAGCTCATTCTTGGAGCTGAGGGAGTATAGCCCTTAAGTGACTAAGAAAGGAACCTGCCCCCCGCACATGCACACACCATAGGAAAGTCAAAGAGCTGTTAGCAAATAGAAAAGAAAGTTAAATTCTCCTGGAAAAACCAGAAGAGGAACACTTCAGTTGTTAAGCATGCCCATCATCTCCTGAGAAATGCATGTTGCCAAGAACCTGCACAAATCCTCATACCTTTGTGAGTCTTGTTCAAGAGGCACTGCTGTAAGAAGCCCCTCTACCACCACCTTTCAGAATTCCCTCCTTTCTCTGAATTCAAATGACACACATTTTGGCAGCACATTTTCTCTGTTCCAGGTCCCTGGGGTGGGGACTATATATCATGTTCTACTTATAAGTCTAAAGTACTATCAGCTAGAACAAATTAGAACACACGTGCACCTAGAAATTAAATAGCGAGGTGGATTTCGATTCAAACTAAGGATAGGTTTTCCAACAAACAGCTTCTTAGCAAAAGTGAAGCAGGGGCTGGTTCCCTCTGATTAGAGAAGCAATGGAGGGGACTCTGACATCAGGTGAGAACTGAGGCAGATGAGTTTAAGATTTTGCTTCAATTTAGTCTCATTGAAGCAGAGAGTGAGATGGGGGAGTGGCAGGCAGGAGGTTATTCAACAGTGCTCATGGGAGACACCTATAAGAAAGTTAGGAAGGTTGGATTGAACAGAGGGAACAGCTGACCCACAGGGGCTTCAGCTGAGGATGCAGCCAATCCTAAAAGGAATTCTGGAATTGGGTGGCCCTTCAGAGTTGTTCTAAACTGAAACAAAGTGCTGTTTTTTTTTATCAGTCACTCACTGGCTGAAAACTGCCCCCTGAACAGGCAAGGTGGTACCCCACCCCCAAGGACAATGTGGAGTGAGGGATGCAGGTGTGAACCAGTGTGGATGGCATTCCCAGTAGTGAGGGGTCGGATGTGTTGACCTTGAAGAGGAGATGTGAACAGAGTATACAGTACCTATTACATGGTCCATCTAGCCTAAGATATTGTGAGATGTTCACTTCTTTCTAAGTATTTGTGTGAATTATTTGGCATTCTCTATATCTGACCTGTTCATGCCAAATCTTAGTACCAGATGTAAGTGGAGTCTGGTTACATGATCAGTGGCTCAGATCAAAGTGGGAAAAATAAGAAAATAAATGGAACGACTGGACTTTTTCACTTTCTCTAGTAGAGTCATTTCTACTAAAACTAACTCTTTCCCATATGATTTAAATTCCTGATAACAGCTCCTCCAGCCTTCCTAACATCCCATCTCCCCTGGAACTGGCAAGACATAACCACTGGAACAACTTAGGTCTTGTGTATGCATATGGTGTTGGGACTTGAACCCAGGGCCTCATGTATGCTAGGCAATTGCTTTACCACTGAGTCACAGCCTTGGCCCCAGAACAATGTTTTAAATACTGAGAAGCTTTGATACAAACAATAGCTTGATGAGTGTCAGAGCCATTGCCCATCCAGAAAGCCCATGATGCCCTGGAGACCCATTTTGTGGTGTGCTGGTAAGTGTTCTATAGTAGGTTGTTGTTGTTGGTGGTGGTGGCAGCAGGTTGGTGTTGGAATGCTATTTATAGCCTAAATACTCCCACCATAGCCAATTTCAAGCTACCAATGTGTGACACCCATGAACACAGAGTTAGGAAATTTGCACACAACCATCTCTAGCAAGTCCAGGAAAATCCAGGCTCAGATTAACTCCAAGATAGGTTTTTTCCAGATGAGTGGATTGAAATGCTGTGGTATGAGTTTGGAAAGATGCCCATATCTATGGCTGAGAAAGAGATTAGAAAAATACAATGATTTGCACTGGGTGAAGAAGGTAATATTTTGAGAGCCACGTTTTCCCATCACCAGCCACACCTTCAAGCATTATAGAGACAGTATACATGCAAATCGACTTCCTGAAAATTTGTGTCTACACTAACTTATTGCCCCTAGGATTCAGCACCATCTTCAGATGAGGTCACAGTAACATCAAGAAAGCACTTATTATCTCTGCCAGCTCTCCGCCTCCCACTCTCCTCTCTGAACTTGAGTTCTCTCTTCTAATATTTTATCTCCTTGATTTCCATCCTATTACCTCATTCCTATTTCAGCATTGCCATGCATTGATGCTCAAACTTGACTATCCATTTGTATCTCAATCGCATTCTTTCTCCTGGGTCCTTTTGGTCTTTTGTGGCTCCACACCCTGCTATTCTTAGGACCAGCCAGTGACTTGGTCCTTCATTTATCCATTTCAAGGTCCATCAGACAATACCAGAAGGTGGCATGGATCAGCTCAGGACCTGTTTGAAGAGCCTCGGGGAGAAAAAAACCAGATGTGCTCTGTGACATCCTTTTCAGAAGGCAGGGATTTGTCATGGAGACAACCCCTCTACCCTGTCCATTTCCTTTGGATACCCTTTAATAGGAAACTTCTCTCAACTCCCCAATCCACACTGCTTTCACCCTCTGCAAGCCCCTCAGCACAGATTGGAATGCATACACCTCTGCCCACGTGTCTCTTGTGTCATTTGAAGGTAAAGAAGGGCTGCAGCTCCTCCTTAAATCACACATCAAGCAGTGCTCAGTACAGAACTGGAGACATGGCAGGCATTCCATGCAGGCTTGCTGAATTGATTGCAACTCCATTCTTCTGAACAGGAAAAAAAGGATTTGATGAGCTCCTCATAATGAACTTGCCTTGTCCAAAGTCCAGCTAACCACCCACTTTGGAGCACCTGCCAAATTCATGTCCGAGGGTGGACCTCTTCCTCCCAGATGCAGAGCCCCTGTGAACAGAAGCAATGCGGGCTCCTAGGAAAAAGTCTGCTTTCACTACCCCAAACCTGGCTCATACTCAAGAGACAGCCAGACAGTGACCCTGGCAATGGTCCCTTGGATGTCTTGGGTTTACTCGCTGTGATCATTCTTTCCAATCCAGCCAGACCCTCCTGCCTCTTGGAGTTGTCCAAGTTCCTTCTGAGACCAGGAGAATACCAAGTGCCCCAAGGATTTTCTCTTTCATTCTATCATTATCATAAGACAAAGCCATTCTTTAAGTATCTTTTGTGGGTTGATGTTTGTGGTAGTGTACTTCCTTTTTCTTTTAATCTCTGCTTATTATAATATGAACATGGAACATTCAAGAAGCTTGTAATCTCAGCCACAGGCACAAACACAGCTGTGCTGCTAGTGCATCCAGAGGAGGGTCCCATTCTAGGAGGTTTTGTGGGACTGGAGGGACTGGAGAGGGGACACCTGAAAAGTCTCAACTGATGAGCCTTCTTAGGCGAGAGACTACAAGACAGTGACCTGCAGACTGGAGCCAGCATGCAGAGTGCAGATATGTTGACTCGTTTGGTGTTTCTCTTTCAATTGAATTTCTTGACAACATTCAAGTGTCAAAAGAGTGTACATAAGTATTGACTTTACACTTTCCCTTGAAAAGTCATATCTGGTGATGCTGCAGGTCTAGCTCATGGCAACAGCAGTTAAAGCTAAGACACTGGTGCCTGCTGTAGCTGGGCCATGAGCCCTCCCCTCCCCACTGCCTCATCTGACTCACTAGTTCGTTTGCAAGTGCTGTGCTTTATAAGTTTGTCAACCTCGCCCAGGATATCAAACTGAGCTTTTCTCTGCCCCGGCTCCTCTCCCCTCCTCTCTCCACATTTCCACAGCAGCTCCCTGTATCCTTTCTGAGGTCCCTTCCCTGCCTCTCTGCCCTGCTGCCACTGAAAGTCAAAGCAGCCATTCTGTGGGCCGGGAAGGTCAGCTAGAGCTCTTCCCTGGGTACCCTGGCATCCCTCGAAGTTGCACAGGCAGCAGGACTAACCAACCTCGTCTTCCTCTGATGTTCCAGACTCAAATCTAAGAAGACAATATTCTTTCATGTCCTGCATCTCTTAGCTATCCACCTTAAACATGTTACTTCTCTCTCTCCTCCATGGCTCCTGCCTGCCCACCACCTCTGCTCTCAGGTGGGCCCTCATAGCTCTGAGCCAGAACTCCAGCCTTGGTCTCCCAACCACTCTGCTGAATGTCACTTCTCTCTTCTTTCCAAACTACCCTTGTGCTACCCTTGTGCTACCTTGTGTTGACCGTGTTGCGTCCTACACAAGCGGACAAGCCGCCTTCACCTGCCTGGGCCAAGCGAGAAGGAGAGTGTCGACAGCCAGGCCCACCACCTTGGGGAGTCGAAATAACCCCCCAAAAAAACCGCACTGAGCCAGGAGTCTAGTCAGCGACCAGGCACTGCAGGATCTCAGCTTTATTCGAACAAGCAATAGTATATATAGGAATGTCAGATAAGGAGGTGAAGCTGGGGCGGGAGCCAATGGGAGCCGACCTCGTCACTGGTTGCTGGGGGGGAGAGAGGTAGGCCATTTCTTGATCCACTGGTTTTCCTAGGGCGGAGGGGTCATATTTGACCAAAAAAGGTCAGAGCCTGTAAGTACCAAATGCCACATGACCTGGACTGTAGAACTCTCCGATTTGCCAACTTTTCAATGGATTGCTTATCATCAGAATTACGTGGAACTCCCTAACAGGGCACTCAGGCCTCTTTATCATGGTCATGAAGTCAATTTAAGCTTTCTGGAGTCTGGAAGGAGGAAGGCAGAAAGAGCAGGAGCTATGGAATCAGTCAGACTTGGCTTAAAACTCCAGCTCTATTCCTCAGCCTCTGGGTCCTCATCTATAAAAAGGGGGTACAACCTTATCTCTTCTTATTAGAATCCCGTTCAACATCAAGTCCAAGATCAAATATCATACTGGAGTGAAAAGTTCTCCCTTTGAGCCTGTTCTTAATATTCATTCTTTCGCTGGGGCAAAATACGTTTCCCAAGATCGGAGTCAGCACACTCTTTCTGAAAATATGTCCAGCTTTGTGAGCTATATAGTTTCTGTGCCAGCTTCTCAGTGTTACTGTTGAAATGCAGCCATGGACACCGTGTAAACAAGCGAGTGGGATGTATATCAATACAACATTATTTATAGACACTGAAATTTTAATTGCATGTAATTTTCACCTGTCACAAAACAGTATTCTTCTTTGGATTTTTTCAACCATTTAAAAATATGAAATC